>JAQGAC010000066.1:0-56739 GCA_034696585.1 Isotomurus maculatus | reverse complement strand
CTCAAAAGAGCCAACCGCCAGGACCTGGAGGACCTCGTAGGGACTCATCCCCACACCCCCAGTACTTATTCATCACAACATTTTTGGTATGCATTTGGCAAACGATTGGCTAATTGTAGTGGCCGAGTTTCTTGCAGTGTTTCAAAAATCCACACATACATACGTTTCAGATGTGACCTGAACTCAAGTGAAGGATGTCAAGCGAAGACAATCAAACCATTAACTTAATGAGCTGAGTCACTGCATGGGAGTTCAGATGAAATATTATGCCAGATCAGGTGAGTGTTGACCTTTATGTATGAAATATAAAACGGAGATTTATCACCACAATAATTAAGACATTATTTTTTTAATCTCATTTAATACTCTTCAACATTGCACATCAAACTATCAACTAAAATTGGCAAACAATCTTACGACTTGTGACAACTGTGACCTGTGACTGTATCAGTCTATTTACGATGCAGGACTACAAGTCGGTCCATTTTCATAGGAGAAAACGACAGAAAATACATCTCCGCCTAGTCGGTTAGCAAGCCATTTATTTTTTATCACAGCTAACTTGATGACTTCGCATTTGAACTTGGTATACAAATTGGTATGGATGGCTCGTCCCATACCTTCAATAACAATTAAGTCAGTTTTCATCTCTAACATTAAATCAATGAGGTCTTGTGACACTCTCGTTAAGTCAAGACACGGAGACCCTTGTCCTGTGCCTGCCAATCGAAGAGTTCCATTCATCAGTCCGTTCTTAAGCCAAGGCTGCGTATTGGAAAGCTCTTTGAGCAAAGGAACCATCTCGTTGACCGTCATATCATTGACCGCAGGATATGAGTTGGAACAAAGAATCACCTTAGATTAGAAGAGCAATTAAAAGAACCACTCATCATGCCACGTTATCAGATTAGATTGACGTAATGAATTGATCTCTCTCGCACAAAAGTGACTTACCTTTGTCTCACGGGCCAAGAACTCTCTAACTAGAGGCAAAATTCCAACCACGAAATCGAAACCGGAATTGTCCACAAAAATAGCTACACATTTGTGAACATTCGTAGCATCCTTGAGACGAGTAATCCACTCGTCTAAGCAGTCGATCAGCCAGGGTCGCTTTTGTAGTTTATTCCTCGCTTCAGCGAAACCAAATTGGTCAGGACCTTCGAGCAGCGTTGTTACTTCTTTTGCCCCCCAGTCAAACACGTTTCCTGTCAGAGCTCCCCAAATCAGTTCTGCTTGTCTGTCTTTCCACTTCATTCTATCCAGGCTATCTAATCGGTGTTGGAGCTCTAAAACTGCTGCTGCATTTTCTGACTGTTTTAGCCTGTCGAAATTACCCACGAAACATTGTTATTCATTCAATCACCTTTTATGTAAATCTTAGGCCTGTATAAGTACCTCCAGTAAGGATCAGGAAAGTCATATTCCCTAAGACTTTGCTCAAACGTGTCTAGAAGACTCCTAACCGTTAGAAGTCCAAATGCACAAGGATTAACTTTCAGGTAGTTTAATCTGGTGATCAACTTTCGACGACAACGAAGAGCTCTATCAGTAGAGGTTGAGGAGTAAGGTTGGCTTTCCATAGCCAAAGTTGTGATTCGTTCAACCCAACCTATCACAAGTTACAAGGCATTAAATTGTTGGACAACAATAATTACCATTATTATTCATCAACCTGTATTTGCTGATTGTTATGAAATTATGAATTAAATACCTTCAAAACAAGTTAGCCAATACTTCCTGGCTTCCTCGTCCTTCGTAAGGTCAACTGTATCAGCTAAGTACGCATTTGAGCTCGTGTCCAAAAGAGGAAGGAATCCAAAAGGTCTCTCAGTACGGTCGATTTCTAGTTGTTCAACATTTATCCGCAACACTTCACTTGACTTTTTCCTTAGCAGCAGCTTGTGACGGTTAACAGGTAACACTGTCTGCTGGATTGTTTCAGGAGATCCACCCACTTCCACATTTTCTTTAACTTTGAACTCTACAAACACAGGCAATAATCACATGTTGACAGTACAATCAATGAGATATTTCGTCATCAAGTATAAATGGAAGTATTGTACACTAACCAGATGCCTCATCCGAATCAGAGTTTATTTGGTTATCTACACGAATAAGTCCAGCACTGGATCCAGCAAAGTTTTCCTGCCACGAGTATTTATCACAGTCCAATTCTTCTGTTCCCTTAAGGAATGCACCGATTGCTCCCAGGTATCCTTCATGTCTCAGAAACAAGGCTTCCACTTCTCCACGACTCCAATACTTTATGGAGTAGCTCACGGCATACATGCTTAAAGGATGATTACGCAGGAAGTAGCCTCCGAAGTAAATTCGCTTCAGCTTGTGTTGCAGGGCGTAAAGACAGGCTATTTGGCCAATATCATTTGAAATCGTGAACAACAGACTTCTAATTGCGTCGTTCTTGTTGAAATCTGCTGGACTGTGTGCAGCTGCTTTCCCAAATGAAGAAGCGATCAAATCTCCAGGAAGTCCTGCAGAACACAATCGTTTAGTCTAGACCATAAATACACAACGCACCTTTACAATTTACAAACTGCATCTTCCTTACCAAGTTTAGCGTAATCTCCGGCGTAAATGTCTTTAACCAACATATCCACATTCCTGTGATCTCCTTTTTCAGCCATCGACAATAACTCGTCGAATTGTGTGACAGTTCCACCCGTCAATAAGGAACCTAATCCCCAGAATGTTCCACCTCCAGTGGCTGTACCACCGATTCGTTGATAAGTATCTTCACCTTCAACCTTAAGGATACTTACACCCGAACCTATATTCACCAATAGATAAGGATACATCACAGGACCTGCCGATTGGAACCGATATTCGGGGTTCCCTTTCCTCTCGAACACAAACGCCTCATCCGGAACATTTTTGAGGAGGAAGTTGGCTCCTTTTATCAGACAGGATATTTCATCTTCCTTCTCAACTGCCAGCCCCAACTTCTCTTGAATCAGTTTGGAATATTTATACGATCCTCCCCCTGAAATTCAAAGACCACCCCACATCTTTAACTTCCCTTAAACATACACTTCGAATCTCGACTGTACCTGTGGCCTTGATGTACTTCCCACTCATCCACCCATCAGAATTGCCCTCTTTCATCAAAGGGGCCAAGTGCTTTTGTATGAAATCCAAACACTCCTCGATGAAAAGTGTTTCAAACTTTATAAAGTGAAGCCTCGCTCCTTCCCAAACTTCGTAGTCGAATTCATCTTGGTTTCCTCCATTAATTGTGGCATCCTTAGTGGAATCCTCGTCCTTATCTCCAGCAGTGTTACTCGAGACACTTCCACACTTGGATCTTCGTCGAATCCTCCGATGGGAGACAGTTGAAAAGTATGCAATTTTAGTGAGAGATCCTCCAATATCGATGGCGAATCTTTTGGCATTCTTTAAGTTTCTGAATAGAGCTTCACTCGTTGTTGGGTCGATTACAGGCTGATCTGTCACAGTAACACTAGACGAAGTTTGTGCAGGACCTTTCGGTGATTGAGATCTGATGATTTCTTCAGGATTCTGTGCTGCCAGGAGATTTATGGATTTCACGGGACACAGCAGTTCGCCTGTGGTTTCAGTATCTCCCATATTGCAATATCGAAGAATATTAGGTGACTAGCAGAAGTAAACTCTCAGCTTACAAAATGACAGCTACTTCACTTCCTGGCAAATGAGGCTTTGCGTTGCTGTTTAATTGGACAAGTAACTAAACTTCATAATTCATGCTTTGACTACAAACACTGTGTTTGATATTTTTTTTGTATGAACTTGCTCCCACGAAACCCTGAAACCTCTAGTCTATGCGTGATAGCAAGTGTACAGAAAAGACGGAGTAGACAGTATGATAATGTGCTGTGGGTCCACAGATTCCAGCTCTGTTTAAAGGTAAAGCTGTACGGGAATTGACAAGAGACATTCATGCAGTTACTTCATGATAGATTATAATGTCGTGATAGCATGAAGCAGCCGCATGGAAGTGTATCCTGGTCGCGATCAAGATAGGCACACATTATATAAGCAACAGATTAAGCTTCAGCTTGAAGTATTTATGAGATTTTTTAATCAGAAGTCTGACGACACAATGCATAAAAACATACAAGGCTGTGAACACATCTGTCGGATTTTTCACAAGTATTACGGATTTAGAACGTAAAATAATGAACTTTTAGCTATTTTGAAACATGAAATGAAGACTGTTCTAGCGAGAAGTTGATGAGAACCAATCTAGAGGTAAACGAGTCGTGTGTTACTGAGCATCGCTGAATTAGATATCTCCGGATGATATAATATTTATGTTACTTAATGTTCAAAATCTTCGTAGTAGTGATTTTAATCTGTGTCAGGTTAAAATTGTCGGATATTATGAAGAATCTGAAAGTCAACTACTTGGTGCATTTCTCATGATTCTAAAAATCAGTCTAACTTGATAGTCAAGATTCCAGCATTTCTTTTGGAGTACTTTATTTAGAATCGAGCTATGGAATGATTTATTAACGCATATTAAAATTTCAACTTACGAGCTAGCTATTTAATCAAGCTAGGAAAAACATTCGGGTGGAACTTAATGTAATATACTCAATCTAAACATAACCTTATCAACAATTACGATTTTCAAATTGTTTCTCAATTAACTACACGGAAAATGGACCGATTACAAAAGTGCGAAGTATACACCTAAACTTTATCATCTCCAGATGTAGGATTATTCTTCTTCATTTTCGGTTCTTTATTGATGATTTCGAGTAAATCGCTTTCGAAGTGTTTCCTGTTAAAAATCAATAATATGTTATTACTCACAATTTAACAGTTAATTTAGATGAGAAATAAAATTACAACTTACACAGCCATATTTGCAAGGACGACAATGCAGATGAACACAACCAAAAGAGCACAAACGCAGATGATCAAATAAAATAAACTGCAAAGCGTACAAAAATATGTTATAAATTCATCCAAATATGATTTTGCATTCGTGTAATAATGCATTAAATAAATTGTGTCTTACCAACTGTACAGTTCTCCCAACAGCTCCAATGTCGCAACTCGGGAAATCAATATTTTTGTAGCTTCAGAAATGCCGTCAGGATCAGTTTCATCATTATTGATGTCCTCGTCATCATCCTTTTCAAAATCCATTCGTGAAATGTGAATCTCCATATCCTTGTTGGTATTCTTTCCTGGGGAAGCCTTGTTCATGTTGGAGGAACACGGCAATGGAGACGCTTCTTCTTTGGTGGTTGCCTTCTCCAGGGCAGAAATCAGAGCTGCCAGAAGGAGACTCTTCTGGGCATCACGATCGACGCTGTCATCAGTTTCTTCTTCTGACTCGGGTTCTGAAAGCGTCAATTATAATTGCATTATTATTTTAGGATTATATCTTTTACATTGGAAGGTAGAATTTCGAGAATCAAGAAGTCAATCAATACATTCAATCACTCCAAGTCAATACAAAGTAGGTAATTACCAAGATTATCCAACGGTGAGATGGCTTTTGTGATATCAATATGCTCATCTGGAGTGTAATCATACAAGTTTTCCAGAGAATCCACATCTTTCTTGGTTCCTATAATTAATCAAACCAAAATTAGGATAATGTACAAAATAGATTTAGCGTTAGAAGCTAGAGACAGTTAGAGTCCAGCCCAATTCAAAAGAAGGCAGAAGCAGACAATCTAGCTAGAATAAAATATACCTGCAGATGTGGAAGACAAGTCGTCAATGTCGTTGTTTTCATCGTTGTTTTCATCTTCATCCACATCGTTTTCGGACCTCAGGTAACCGAAAGAATTTTGTGGATATCCTGGAGGTAACAGTTTGTGGGCCTTCAAAATAGAATAAAGATACTCTTCCCTGCTTGGTTCCTCGTCATCGATGGCGTCATTGTTGTTTCTTTGGTCTTCATAGGCCTCAATGTTTTCTTCGAGCACCCTCTTCATCAACGGACTAATGGTGACTATTTCGAAGTCGTAATTGTTGAATGGAGAAATGTCTTTCACTTCGGGGTTGGTAATATTTTCAGAGCTCAAAGTTTTCGGCAGTTCCACGATAACTGGACTGGCTGTTGAGGTTGATGTTTTGAGATACGCTGCCATCTTAATCGCGAACTTCTTCTTTGGAGATTTGTCTTCTTGTGGTAATCGAGTTTCCATCCACTGATTCATACCCGGCGATTCAAGGTCATAGGATTCTGTGGAGGTTGGAACTGCAGCTTGATCTTCCTCGTATTTGTTCCAATAAGAATGCAAGGGGTCTGGGTAGAAACCTTCTTGTTCTGGAAGTTCTGTTATCGATAACTCACTGTTCGCTTCCGTCGAAAAGGAAGTTGGGTTTTCCCAGTCCCACATTGACATATACACCATCACCATCGTAAGGCAGGTGATTGAAAGTGCAAAACTACACCCAGCGATCAGTAAGAGATGCTTAATGGAACACATGATGACTTAAGTAATCTGTACGCTAATCAATTTATCTGTGAAGTCAAGATACTAATCTTGATTGGAAGTGGAACTTTTTGAAGACAATATTTTAAGGGAGGTGGTTGTGGTCCGAAGAACGGTTGTCAACTGAAGTTATAAAGTTGAACTTGGATCCGGCCAAGCCAAGCCAAAAGAAGTAAAGACGTTAACGACTTTTCAGGTACTTTCAAAAGCTAAAAACTAAAAAGGCTTATCTCTGTTTGACAAACTTAAATAGCATGGTCAGGATGTACCATTCTAAATTCTAGATATTCTATTCTAGTAATTCTAGTAGGCTAGTTTCATGAATACAGTAGCTGTGTAGTCTCTCAATATAACTTCTTAAGCCATTTTCTTGGAAGGGTAGGTAAGATGGCGAGGAAGAGCTTGGCTGGTGTCAACGGAGAAGAAGGTTCATGCATGGACATGTGAGGACATATTTCTTTTACATTATTTTTAGCACTTGTTGTTTTGTCTTTTTGTGTTGCTTGGTCGATTGAGGTGTCAATTTACCATTCATTTCTAAAATAGACGCGATTTCTATAAGTAAAATCCTTATGACTCAGAATAAACTTTATCCTGCAGTTTTAAGTTCCATTGTACAATAAATTATTATAAAAAAGCAACAAGGGTTACAAAAGTGGTGGAACAGAATAAATAATTGTTAATAAACGAGGGTACCTATTTTACGCATGGTGGCTTAACAATTATTCTCAATTTTAATAGAGTTCCTGCTGAAAACACACTGCGCATCTATGAGCTGGGTTTAACTCAATTTATTGCTTAGAAGTTTAGAACATTGAAAACAAGGATAACGAGGCTGTGAGACGGCGACAGGACCTTAATTTTTATTCCAAAATAAACCAAGACACATTTCAAATCAAATGCTGACAAAGACAATACTTGTCAATTTTAGGTACACAATTTTAAATAACCCTTTCCTCAGAAGCTCTTATTAGCCATACTGCCATACATAGTAAGTACAGACATGAATAAGGAAATAACCTTTTAGAAGAATGCCGAAACTCCTAAAACTCTTATTGACATTCAAGTATTTTTAATCCGTAGTCAGACACATTCACACATCCAGCTGTAAAAACTGTTGACAGATATATACACACATTCCATATTATTTTTATAATATAATCGTCAGTACATCAGACATGCTATTAGATGAGGTGATTAAGTCTTCTAAATTATTTGTACATCAAACGAATGTAAAAAACACAAGGTTGATATTTGATAATAAATCATCTAGAATTACTGATTCCAATAAAGCAGAATGAGGAACCTCCGCCAAAGAGGAAAAGAACAGCTAAGGAAAGAACACTTGTGGTGAAAAGTAATGTTTTAATATTAGAAGCCTTGAATGAAGATGGACTTCCATTGCATCCATTTCCATTGCAGGTATACACACACGATCGATATTCTCGTTGATCCCCAGGTCGTTTAATGTATTCGCAATAGTTCCCCATGTCCCTGGAAGAACAGAAGCGTCGGGTTCCCAGACTCCCTAAATATCAAACGAAATTGGAGTTAATGCATACTGATTCTTGCTTTCACATTCAAATAGCCTTAAACAAAGTTAAATGAAGCAAACTGCAATAATCTCAACACTGAAGCAAAGCATTTGCAAACAGAATAGTAATAAACATTGCTGTATATATTTGCTGTGTAAATTGACAGTTGACCTCCGAACATTCCCGTAGCCTTAATACAATATTGAGCATCAAAGACATCACGGCATGACTGGAGAGGAGCCGTGAGGTCCAAATCGGAGCATCCCCACTCCTCATTTTTCGTTTCATCACAGACAAAGCAAAAGACTTCGGGGGATGAGTGCCCAATCCCTTTTTTCATAAGATTCCCAAGCAGCACAAAGTGGAACAAGAGAGATATTTCATAATTCAATTTAGAGTCAACCAAGGCTCAAGCGCTCATCCTAAATGCAATGAGATTACAATTTGATTTAGTAGAAAGTCATACACTTTGTGGAAAATGAATATTCATGTATGAAATCTACTATGAGAAAATTAAAATATCCTAAATCCCCTTTTGCTTTGCGAGGAATCTAAACCAAGACCACCGCAGAAATAAAACCACCACCAAACCGAATCCAATCATTCATTCATGGAACCACCGAAAGTCATATATACACTAAACCAGTGTAACCAAAGGACAATTGAATATCAGATGTGTACGATATTTAATATGTCCAAAGCACGGAGAATATTTTGTGAGCTGGAGGAATGAGAGTAGCTGTCACGGACTGGCTGATTGGATTATTTGTCGAAGAAAGCACAGAATCGCAGGGAGAGAAAGAAAGAAAGATGACTCTATTTTGGACGGATCAAATGCTTCTCTGGTGTATCCGACAGGCTGTCATATCAAACATGTCTTTTGCCTGAGACAGTTCTGACTCAGCTAGCAACCTTTGTATGCAAATAAAAGATTTTCTGGGAAGAAGGAACCTTCGTGTGATTGGTAATCTAATAAGGAATGACTTTGACTGGCGGAATTTCATATAAAATGATGTGCTTTCCTGTCATCCTTATTTCCTGAGATTCCTCTAGTGCAAAGCTGTCATTTTTAAGGGAATAAGAATTGGCATTAAAATATACTCACGGGGAAACAGTCTGGGATGAAATGAAGTTGCTGGGGATTTTTAAGTAGACGCAGTGAAAAGTTAAAGCGAAGGAAATGAGAAGAAGACAAAGACTTGGGTTTAGTGTTATGAAGGAAAGCACAGGAATTAAGTTTTGTGTTACATCGGGTGTTTCATTTCAAACGCAACAACGAAGTTTTTTCAAAATTTACCATCGTTTAAGAATGTTGCGTTTGAGGTGAAAAACTCTGCAGGAAAGTGTTGATATTAGAAGGTTAGAAGCTTTCACCTATGCTTCTATTGTCTTTTGCAAAAATACCTCCCGTAACTCCCGTGGTTTTAACACAATGCTGAGCCTCATGCAAATCTTTGCAATCAATGAGAGGAACGATTCCGGAATAATCATCGGCAGACATAACATCAGGGCAGTAGTTATCATCCAGACTTGAACACGAGAAACATGAGATCGCGTCGCAAACTAGCAAAACATAATAAACAAAACATTGAAATAATAAAATCAAAACAACCAACGCCTCAAGTGTAGCGTCTTAAAAACATTCGGAAATAAACAAGTCGTCGTGTGCAATATAAACCAAGCAAAACACGAAATACCAATGTAAACGCGTGAATATAAACTTTCAAAAGGAAATTAGTCATTCGATGAGTCGGGTGTAATTCGAGCTGCCATTTACGAATCGCACTTCATTATTCAGGCCATTAAAATCTAGCGACATTTCCATTTCCTCCCAATATCCAGAATAAAATGAGCACATTGTGCTTTAGAGTGAAGGCTCAGATTCCCAAAAATAGTGTTAATCTTTGAAAGGACTTCATTTGGTGTTATCCTTCATTCAATGGGGATGCAATTCAGGGATAATTGTGTGTCTAATGACTAATGGATTGATCGTTTTACTCATTTTATCTCACAGCTCAAATAACAAAGTTTTCTTGGCTTTGACACAAACAAACTTCCAAGTCAAAGCTGAGAATAAACTTTTCAAAGCTGTCTATCTTAATTTCCGTATTCTTAACCATCCAGTGCACTTTAAAAGCCCTTTTGTAAGCCTATAAAACAACTCAAGAGTGCTTTCTCTCTTTGCCGTGGCATATAAAAACTGAAAGTACCAAGTTTGTGGGAAAGCACCAAAGAACTCCAAACAAAAGTCACACAAATAAAACTCTCTCAAACGAATTTATCATCATCATCGTTCCTCGTATGAGTAGAAGGGACTCATCATTTTTACTTCATGAGCAAACACTGAAGGAGAATTTCTTTCTCCACAGATCCAAAGAAGAATATGCTTCTTATCTCAATCTAATCAATTGGTGGTCTCTATTTCTGTCTCCAGTTTTTGTCTCTTACTCACCACACGAACTATGAACCCTATGATGTGCGTCATTCCCTGTCAACCCTGTATACCTTCTACTACTCGATGAAATGGAGAGAATCATCACAGCTCCAGGAGAACTTAATGCAGAGAGTTATTTGTGAAGGAAAGGATTTATTAAGTAGGCCAATATTACCTCCACCTCCTCCCATTATCCTTTGTGTGCTGTGTCAGCAAAAACCGAAATTCTGAAAAATTTACTTTCTCTGAGAACCCTTCATTCACTACACTTTGTCCTAATCCCATCACAATAATAGAGAGGGGAGTCAATCCGCGGAAGTGTACCAAGTGTCGTCTCTTGCCTCTCGACCTTGATTTCACATAATGGATTGAACAAGTTCAGGATCCCACGGAGGAAAGGAATTTAGCACAATCTCTACGTGTGCTTTATTTCTGCCCAATCCTCACCGGAATCATTTATTGTAATTAACGTAATGATCCGTAACAAAATTGGTTTTTTATTATAGTCCGTCTATTATTATCGACAGTAATTTGAGCCACTTCAAACTAACTAGGAGCCTCGTTTTGAACTAATTCAACACTTTCCTATCGATAATACTTCACCGTTCCACCGCGGAATGTCCTCGTAAAATAAAATATTACTAGTTATTCGTAGTAACTTAATAGATGAGTATATCTCCCCAAGTTATTGTCTTCGAATGGCAATAACTGTAACATACGCAGGAAATAACCTCTATATTTCTTCAGGCCCCACTGGACATAATATTTCACTTTTAGAATATTTTGATTGTGAGCACTATCACATCAAAATGCAGTAAAGAACTGAGCTACCATTACTTTCGTTTCACTAGATTCCTTTCTGTGTGGCAGGATTTCCCATCAAATCCTTACAATCAATTCCTAACATCGCCTGAATGGAGATTTATGAATCCCACAATAAGAGAACTCACCTGCACAAATGGTTCTCGATTGCTCTTTTCTTTTCAATATCAATCGATAATTCACCGAATCCATGCACAATCACTTTCGTATTTCATTTCCACACAACTTACTTTGAACTTAGATACAGAATTTTGATATGTTTTAGTTTTACCTGAGATTCCCAGAAGTAAAAAAATGAGTATTGTCCACATGGTGCTTGGAATTCTTACGGATGATTTCATCCCTCTTGTACTACACTGTGATGAGATTTCTTTGGAGGATTCGTAAAACATCTTGCACACTTATGTAGGCAAGAGAGTTCCAAGACTTTTACTTGGAAAGGAGCAGAGAGTCGATGTTTGTGTCACAAAGGTCCGGAGGAGCTTTTTGTCTTTACATGAGTAAATGTCCTTCTACAAACATCCGTTCCGTTTCAGTTGCCTCCTTTTACAAGATTAATCTAATCACAGGTCAAACTAGCTCCAGATTATCTTCGACCTTCGTATTCCCTCGACTTCATCTCATGGTGGCTGGAGACAAACACCCTGAAATTGCAAGTAAAACATAATATCACTGAATGAATATATTGCATGTTCCTCACTTGTGAATTCAATATTGAGACTGAAGCTACTGCACTCTGAATACTAAGGCAAGGGCACTGACAGACAAGTTGAAGAATTCTTGGTGCAATGCGCGTTGTGTGACATGTAACTTCACAATTAAAGTAAAATAGGTCGAATGGGGATTACGTTTTATTTCTCTCAAACTGGAGCTTTGTACCCGTTTTTATATTAAAATAAAACACTCAGAAGGACATCGACCAAAAGAGAGCCTGTGTGTGTGTGTGCTTTCTTCGTCCTTTCTTTCTCCCGTCTGATGGGGAGCTTAGCTTCGCCTGCTCAATTTATTTCTACTGCCGATTTACATTCACTCAGGAAGAAAGACCCGAAAATCCACCACTTTCACTACTTCCAACTCCCAACTACTGAGACGGGAGAAAGCAGCGAAGGAAAAAGTACACCACAAAAGGATGATAGAGATCGAGATGAGGTTTTCCTCCAGAGACGAACAGATACAAAGGAATCATAAACGAGTCTCTTTTATGTGAAGCAAATAAGATACAATCAAACTACCACAGACTTTGATCACTTTCTTCTTTTCAATCGCCAGTGTGTATTATTAACGAGATAAATTAGATTTTGGAGATTCAAACATTTCAAACTCACGCGACACTTGACAAATAATACAAACCTTGCGTCAAGGAACTTCAAAAGATGATAACGAGCAGTGAAACTCCGTCATATTTTCTTACCCAAAGTGTAACAGACAAGGAAGATGATCAACAAGAGTGATTTTCCCGATTCGGGGAAATGTTTTGTTGTGGTGGTGTGTCTCCGGGTGGAATTGGTTGGAATACAATTCGATTTGAATTGGTCGGTTAGTCCATTCAATGCTATTTTGTGTTAGGTATGGAGTTGAGTCATAGGCAGGTAGGTAGGCAGATAGGGACACACCTGTCCTATACAAACTTCCAGTCGTGCATTTCATAAGGGGATAGAAGGATTTATTTTTTACTCAACCAGTTCTATTCCGTTAATCCGCGTAAGAGGCACCTGTTCCCCTAAAACATTCCACCTGGCTTAACCACACATCCCTGAAATGCATTACTCGCTCTAACTATCAAATACACGTTATACACTGCGGCTGGAGCGTAACTTCATTCCATACATCAATCAAAGCTGCACTTTGCCTTTTTGAAATTCTATTTTGACATTTCAATGAGTACTCTCGGATTAATCGGATAGAGAAAAGAAATGTGAGACGCTTGAAATGATGAAAACAAAACTTTCGTAAAATATTAGACTTCACTTTTACTGGCATTCAAATTCGAGGAATGCTTATGATGCACTCAAATGCAACACTTTGAATTTCATGCAATCATTTGATCATGAGTGCAATATTACAATTCTGTTTGCAAAAGGTAATTATGCAAATATCTTGAGTACGTATATATGATCCGATCATGTTTCTTGTACTTAATTACCTGAATCCAAAATTACTTAATACTGCAAGAGGATCGTACATAACAATAATATTATTATATAATAATATTTATCCAATGAAGATGTGAGCTAAAGAGAAAAACATGAACTACTTTTCAATTCTTGCATATATATAATACTTTATTATCATTTGTTTATTCACATTTATTCATGCGTATAAAACGCTACTTCACTGTATTGTTATAATATAACAAATAACCGGACACAAACCATGGGAGATTCATAACCACTTGCTAACATCCTGTGCCACACACTTTTAAGCCTCGAACAACCTTCGACCTCATAATATTTGAAGACTATCATTATATAACAAACCGAAGAGTCAATCAATAGATATATTCCTAAATCTAAACAGTCAACAATATTATATTTTAATATTTCATATGAAATTATTGTGTAGTAGTGAACTTTAAATAAATAAGAAAAACGTGTGTATTGTTACTGCACTGCATTAATTAAAAGATATCAGTCCTTCATTTAAAAAATTAAAATTCTTCGCACTCCCAAGAATTGCTTCTGGCTATCTGGCTTGCTCCTAAGTTGAATAGAGACATTTGATTCTATCCCTACTCAGTGAGTTACTTGTAAAAGTTCCTTAAAAAGTATCGAGAAGAAGGATCTTCTACTTTTGGAATTGGAATACTTGAATGCGAGTTATTTTTATCGTCTGCACTACTGCTACTGACGTTTACAGGATAATCTACGAAAGTAAGCGTGTCATGAACAGTGGTTTCTGCCACCGAGTCACTCAGATAAGATTCCGTTACTTCCTCTGCATCTTCAGCTTCCTTTTTAAGAGCTATTGGATCCGAGAAAGGCTTTTTCGGAGATGTTGGCTCCCTCCTGTCTACTATGCCAAGTGATGACCTTATGTAACACACACAGCACGACGGAAACTTAAAGGTATCGTGGATAGGCTTTCCATCCGGAGAATACGCAAGCATCTTCTTGTAAATGTACTTCTGCCTGCAAGCACTTGTGTATCCTGGCATGGCACCATTTCCAAGCTGAGAACATTCGCTGTTTTCACTCCTATTCGATACAATTCATACGAATGATTACATATTGCACATTTGCTCCAAAGGAAAGATTGGAATGAATGATAAACTTACAAGCATTTTTCAATTCTGAGTCCTTGGACGTATTCTTCATGATTAACTATGTAAAGGTACTTCCCCTCTTTGTTACGAGCAGCTTTAGGATGGATTACATGTTCCTGTTAATCCGATGGACAAAATCCGTTAGAATTACAAAACCATGTGAATTAAACAATATTCCTAAGAAATCACACTTACAACTGAGTTGCATAAAGTAGTTTCGTCCGATCCAGGAATGTCATCTCTGCTTATGATAGATGAAGGTGATGGAGCAACCTAAAACGTGACACACAAGCGTATAAAGGTTACGTTGAGTCCTTTTAATTGCACCCATTAATGTTCAAAGAAATGTGCATACCTCCTCAAGAGTCCCAAAAGCTTCATTGAACTCTGCAGGAGTAAAAAGGCTTCGTAACTGTTCACCGATATATTCCCTGTTGATAAGAAAGTGTAATTAGCTGTGAGTATTACTAAAGTGACACACTAACAATCAGAAATAATTGGATTTTTAGATTGAGAGAGAAACGAATCTCCTTACTTAGGATAGTCATCAATGTCCTCGCAGTATTCCTGACCGATTGTGTTACAATTTGGTGTTCGATCTATAGCCAAGAAGTTGCTGACACCCTTCACATTACTCGGAGAGTGATTTCGTCCCATTCCCCGTTGTCCCTGTCTTGAACCGGCTGCTGTGTTGTTGACAACTGATTCCGCATGCTTTCGAGCATCAATCAACTTCCTCAGACTTTCTAAAGTAGCTTTGCTAAGTTTAAGTGAAGGAGGCACATAAGAAGACACTGCGTCATCACGTTTCCTACTTTCTGTTCTATTCCTGCCTTGATTGTCTGAGGGAAAGACTATCATCGACTCTTCCTGTCGGACTTTAGACTTCCTCCGATGAATGACAACCTTCGTTCCATCAGGTCCAGGCATTTCTCGTCTGTCTTCAATCGCTCCTTCAACATCGTCGACATATTCGTCTCTCTCTGAATGCATCTCCACAGTACTCGAGGCTCGACCAGAAGAAAAGGCATCTGTGGCTGGGGCTGAGCGAGGCTCCTCAGTTGTAACTCCGGACCTTTGTCCCTGTCCGTCTACAGTTTTGAGATCATTTTTCGAAATCCCCTTCACACTACTCGGAATAGTGTTCTCAGATTTACTACTACTTGGACTAGATTTCTTCTCTCCGAAAATACCACCGCCGTCAGAGGAATCCGACCAGAGATTCCCGTTTCTGTAGATTTTCGTGTAATCATCCCGACTTGGAAAGATGCTTCGATATGCCAATCCAGTTGCTGAAGACCGAGGAGCGAAGAACGGACTGAATGTTGGTGGGTACAGCCAGTCTCTCCTCGTGGCTTGTCTCTGCACTCTGGAATACCGGGAATGATTCGGTGGTTCGGAGTTTGACAAGCCTCCAGATGAACTAGACTGGGATGAAATGAATGTAGGCGCTAGGCCTTGTGGTTGTCCTGAAGTCCATGAATCCAGTAGGATCATATGACACAGGAGAGTCTAAAATGTTAACCCAAAAGAAGATCATTAGAACACAGAGGAAATAAGTTCTCATCCATCACTTCTGTTTCATGGACATTTGACCTCAAAGTGTCCCAGCCGAGAAGCACACAAAGAGTAAGCCAATAAGTCTGCAGTGAATTTTAAAAGCGGTGGAAAGCCTGGCACAGATATTGAAGGCGAAGAAGACGGGGAAGAAAAGGAAGATCTGATTCATAATACATGAATGAATCCGTGTAAAAACTAGTTTGCCCACAATGGACACCTGGGATATCAAATATTCGCGTAGATTCGCAAAATTCGCAGAATTCTTCCCAACACTTCCTTTTTACTACGTCAGGTAAAGTCGTATACGTACCTATAATTCTCAATCTACAAAACCAGCAATATTTCTATTATCTTATTACGTTAGCAAGTTGGAAAAACACTTTTCTACCCATATTACACAACCCTTCAACAACTCCGTCAAACAAATGTAACGCTACAGTTTGTCTTTGTGTATCTCCCGTTCGAGGAAACCAATCAAAAGTTTATTACTTTACGTAATTTGTACAACAGACGGTGTTTCTGGTCTGGGGTGGGTTGTTCTCTTGTAAAGTGCGTACAAGGAGGAGCAATAAAATGAATTTCGCTACGTTTCAGTAGTCGCAGTCCCTTCAACAGTGAAAAGCGATATTGTTTCTTTTACTGACAAAGAGAGATGAAACAAACCCAATGCATAATTCAAATTATTTCAAACATGCTTGGCACTTGGTAGTCTTAGGCTGTAAACACATACGTCCAGAGTAAAACGCAACACCCCCACATACCCGAATTACATGACTTCAGTCACGAAAAGTGAAACATCCACTTTTTGCTCCTACGATTGACGTAACTTACTTACGAGATGTACTTTGGGTAACCCCAAACTGGCCCAAACTCAATCCTTCTAGTTCTAGCGTTGGAACTTGGAATTTGGTAATATTATACAAAATACCTTCGACTTGATTCAGCGTTATAGAAGAAATTGAATTAAACTGAGTAAAAATCCCATCTCTTTTCCTCCCAGCTTCTGACACGCTAGACTTTATGCATCAAAGTGAAGGATGATTGCGTTTTTTACGTCTACTTTATGCAAACTGTATAGAGCTGGACACACTGGCATGTGTTCTAGATGTTTTACATGTAAAATCAATAAATATTCTACTTCAGTTATGCTAATTACAAGAAAAGGGTGGCATTAACATCGTATTAATTCCATCCAGCACAATAGAGTTGTTTGAAAAGCAAAACAATTTCACATATCCAAATCCAAAGTTCCAAAGCCTGCGTCATTTAGCATTCGTTCCCAACAATCCCTCTCGCAATTAAAATACCTACATGGAAATGCCTCCTTTTGAATTCTTAATAAAAGAATAAAATTAGTAAAAAACTGTCTATCGTGTAGAACTGTAGACAGTCTCCAATAATTAGAATTTGATTGTGACAGGACATCGTTGCAAAATGACGGAGGTGTTGGCACCTTTTTTAACCGGTCTTGTTAGTTTAGAATGACGGAATTAAACTGGTTAATGATAACTTCCAAGTAACGAACGGTGTGATGGTTCATGAAATTGCTGTGAGATTAATATGTGTGGGTGTCTGACACTCTGCAATATTCCTCCGAACTTCATCGCACTTCCAAAATTCATGAGCTTCTTTATTCCTACGAGAGAGTCTCAGAATTTTCACCACGAACTGTTATTTATAGGTAATCCCCGTTTATCCACATCTCCGTTTTATCTGAAGGAGCATTTCGAAATTATGGGAATATTCCGTGAGTAAAGTGAGCAGAGGGACTCTTTGCTCAAGTGTAATAATGACTACGTTCGTCTGAATGCCTTGGTTGAAAAGGACTCTCTACGCTATTATCTAATGTTACGTGCTCTCGCTCTTTAAAGGATTACGTGACACCCTCCACAGCATACTGATGATGACATTGCCACCTTCACAGCCGTATACATCCTTCCCAAAGACGGTCTTCCCCGTCTAATTGAATCATCTCATTAATCCACTTAAGTCTCATTTTACTTTCATGGGTTCTTGCAACACGCTTACTACCTACCAACCATCGAACTTCGTGGGCAATCACTCCAAGCGTCAATTTAACCAACAGAAACCCATTATGCTAAGGATCCATGCATGTTTGTCAACCTTAGCTACAATCTTCAATGTAGCTAGCATATCGCGCAGGAAGAACAACCCAAGTGGAACTTAAGGTGACCTGTTTCATATGCGTGTTTTGTTATGTTTGCTTCTCTGCAGTGTTGAATTAGATGGATGGATGATGGCTGCGTTATTCTACCAAATACACAAAATACCCCAACTGACCGGATACACTACGAGAAAACCTGATTGCTTGATTCACAAAAACAATAGTTTTCCTCCTCAAGGTCGTCTCCTTTACTAAGTGCGGTTTTAGGCTAAGTAGACCAATTGAATGGCAAATAATTAATAGCAAGAGGAAATTATTGAGATGCGTCATGCAGAATATTGCTTTATGATTATGAGTAATAAGCTATTGACTCCCTAAATGGAATTTGGAAGCATAATTTGGAATTTATCCAAGAAAAATATGAATGAACAAACGAATCAAAATGTAATAAAAGTGACTTACAAAAATCATCCTTGTGGCCCAAGACGACCTGGAGGAAAATAGATTTCGTGTCCGTTGACAGGAAATTTTTCCAGAAGGTTTGCTTTCTCCAGTCCAGTGAGAAATCCGCTGTTGATCTCCGTAGCGGAATCTCCTGCTCTGGACTGGACTCACGTCCACTTTCTGGTTAATCTCTGCCAGCTTCTTCCTTTTTCTTTGGAGCAAGATTCAAAGTACAAACGCAAAGTCAACTTTCACCCGAGTTTCAATTAATTTGAGATGAGATTCAGTGGTCCGGGTTTCCTCACACTTCTTTTGTTCCCTTTGATTCCTGTGTAGGAAGTTAGGAAAACACAAGTTTCAGTTTCAGTTATACTTCCACCACTACTCGCAATCGTGGGCAATGAGAGATTAAGAAGTGTGTGTAGCTGTCTATTCTCTAAAAAGATGTTTACCCAACTGAGCTAACGAAAAAGAGGATTAAGGAGATTTCCTTTTAGTGCTTTAGCCTTTAGCAGGCAGTGTGGCTGTTTTTGTATCCTGTAGAATCTAGAGTCTACATGGTATATATGACACAAGGCAGTTGGTTCAGTAGATGACTAATAATGACACTCTTCTCTTTATTTCTTGCCCTTACAATCTAGAATCTAACGTTTTGTCTGAGGAGAAATTGATCAATCCAAAGTCTAATTACCATGTATAATTGACAGAGTGGTTGATAAATAAATTCACGTGTAGGAGTGGCCAAAGCGTGGAATATTCATTGAAGAGTAAATAGGACTACACGGACTTTCACTCAAAGTATGCAATCAAAGTGAAGGAGGTGGTCACTCTTACTGGGAACCACTCTCTCCTTCTTCTCTGAGCAATGGTCCGAAGGGAAGTAAAAGTTCGTACCCGGAATCACTGGGATTTAACGAGGCAGAGAACATGAACTAAAGTTTAGAGAATGCTGAGTTCTCTCTCTCTCTCTCCTTCCTTCGTGGTAAGTCAATCGAAACAAAATGGTTTTGTGCAAAGTGGTGGACTTGTCTATATATACTAAACACACACACACAGTCTGGACTGGTGAACTGGAGCGAATGAAGAGACAGAGTTGAATGCAGTCTGACTTATCGCTTAATAAATAAATGGTCAAGAAATAAATGCATGAGGAAGAATGAAATGCGACTGTGGAAGAAGAAGAAGAGAAGCTTAAGACAAATACAGCGAGGAGTTTGGGAATTGTGTGTTGTTCTGTGTGTGTGTGGTAACATACACTTCTTATTGTGTGTGTACACCATGCGAGAAGTCCAACCACTAAACTTGTCCACTTCAATTTAGTCCTCCAAAACACTTCTTCTGGTAGAGAAGCTAAGAGAAGGAAGAATAAAAATTGACCATGCCTTTCGCATTTGTGTGACTGCCTTTCTGACGCTACACATCTTTCTTACATGTCTTTTAAGCTCCATTCGAATGCAACCGCACATGAATATTTATTCTCTCTTGAAGAAGCCTGAATTATGAAGGCACAAACACACACACACACACAAAAGAAGGACTCTGTGCCAAGTGTGGAGAAACTTTCTCAAGTTGTAAAACTTGTAGAACTCTCAACAAATCCTACACACCTGCATTGCATGTCGTCGTCGAGTCTCATTCTCCTGGCATTTTGTGTAACTTTGTCCTCATGTAAATGAGCAACATGCTCAATGAGAGTGGAGAAATTGTTTGTTTCGAGTTATATAAAGTCTCTCTACTAATAATCATATACACTCGCAGGTCTCAAACAACGTTTAAGATCTTTTGATTACTCTGACTCATACTATAGGTACACATAAGATTTGCAGAAGGTGTATTATAGTGTGTGTGGTTTCTTGGGATAATAATAATCTAAGCCAGCTTTGACCGTTCGATTTCTGTTATTATTGAAGGAAAAGCTCACGCGTTTGTAATTAAAACTAAATGTTTCATTGAGATTGTTAAGTGTCGGGTGGTAGACGAGGGACGTGGACCCCTGGTTATCACCATTAATCAATAGTCTTCAATGAAACTTGTTCCACTGTGCTAGCGAAATTAATGAGACTGCATCATACATTCCAGAATTCCCGAATCGCCACATGAGACTCAGTGAAAACCATTTTATTTATTGTGCTTAATCAATGCTTTGTAGCTTCATAGACCACCTGGGGCTTCCAGATCTATTTCTCTTTGATTGTTTCCAATAATATTAATTACACTGGAGAAGACAAAACTCGCAATGCCTGTGGTTGGCTTTCCTCAGCGTACTTCCCCTGTGACGACTCTCCAAGAGAATCCCATTTTCGTTTTGTACACAAAATGAATTTAATTCGTACAAAAGCTTAATTACCATTGCATCACTAACTGCTACGAAAATGTGTGTAAATTAATTTCCTTCCTTATGTCCCACGTCCCTAAATGTGAAATCCTACAGAGTGCTGAGGTAAAAGGTGGTGGCTGCGATGGTGGTAAATATCGCCTTTGGAAATCTCCCCGGAGAACAATTCACAATCGTGTCTTTGGTCTCTCAGGAGAGCAGTCAGGAGTGTTTAATACTTTGAATTCCCAGGAGTTCCTTAGTTCCTTTTACTGTTCTTATCTGGCACGCGACAGGAGAAGAAAATCCCCCGCATAAGATGTACGTTTACTTACTCCCAGCTATGTTGAAAGTTGAAACACCGTCTCAGGAGTAATAATAAGTATGGACTCTGTATATGATTGTGCATTGTAGATATGCGACTCTCTGGCAATTCACGTCATTCCATTCAACAAAGCCTTCTCTACACTTAACCCCTTTCCTCCAAGTCGTGTAATTATTATTTCTTGTGTCGACTTGTAATAGAATATGAAACCACATACCACCAAGAATGCCTTAAACCCGGCTTAACTCGCCAAAACTGTGTGATCGATCAAGACACGAAGTACTGGTCTGAGTGTTTTATTTTAGGACTCAATCACACAATCTACTTCTCGCCCCCACATGACATTAAAACTTCTTACGTATTTGCATCCAAATTGCCGAATTTTATTTAGACATTCTTAAGCTGGGCAGTCTAAGCATACATACTTTGTAGCTTTGTGTGGAAATATACGTGTATGCCTTTCGTTGAAACTGACCAGCCAAGGGGAATAAACAATTCTGTGAATTTTATTTTGGTCACTTTCTGACATATTATGATGATTGGTGAAACACTAATATCGGTTGGATTTTTCTCTGACGTCTTTTGTTCAGCTTTAGCTTAATGTTCTCTTCCCTTTGCGGACGTTAACGGAAGCATTTAATCCAATTTTGGGAAACCATAAATTCTAAATTCAGCCACGTTGTACGTGATTTTCTGACTCACTCAACAGTTTTGAATGGCTTTTGGTAATATGTTGGTTGTTTTTGGAAGTTATTTTTGGAAAACTAAAAAATATGCTTCTTGGAAGTTGGAACACACACCTACCACGTCCTTCCTCCAGGGGTCTAATTTTATTCACTAAAGTCGTAGAGAAAGCTACTATAGCTGGGTGGGTGGTTCTGAAACCTGTTACCATAAAACATTTTAGAAGTTTGGTGCTATGCATTTTATGTTGTAATGGGATTTAGAATGTTTAAATTTAATACACTGGCAGGAAACTGGTATAATCCTCGGGTGCCATTAGAGCTCAAAATCAGACTATTCAAGCCATCTAGAGACGGAAGAATTCCTCGAGGCTGAATTCTATGAGACTTTTATTCTCGTCGTTGTTATTCAGCCTTACGAAGGGAGTATTTTTATTCCTGGAAAATGTGTTTAGTTTATTTTCGGCATTATTTATTCTTTCCGTACACTGGCATATATACATTTTGTGGGCTTTCTTATGAAAAAGTAAAGAAATGACCCCTGCTGACTTACGAACCATTAGGGTTATTGCATGGATTCCAAAGTAATGGCAAAAATGGTTCGTTCGTAGGAGAAATTTCCTGCTTCAAGACATGCAATGAAGAGAAACGAACTCTTTAGACGTATAAATATTTGCGTGGTATATAAGACGAAGGTCCCTCAGAAACTCAGAACAGAATCTACGCGATCGATTGTCTTTTGAATGAAAAACTTGGATACACATGTCGGTTATGATGATGGATGGAATGGCACAAAAGTCTGTGGATTCTTATTCTTAACTGGGAGAATTTTCGGGAAAGGTGTAAATATCTAATGTTATGTACGGAATTGAAGGCAAGTAAATAGGTAATAGGGTGTTTAGACACAACGGTGGTAATGGTAATGGAATGAGTTTTACGAGTGTGTACAGACATTAAGTGACAGAAAAGGAAATTGGAATCATAATGTAAAAAATGCATGCGATTTTGTTCTACTTTCTCCAGAATAGATTCTTCATTACGTTTCACAAGGTTAAGTTGCCAAACTGTCTGCTGGTTTATATTTTCATTTTGTGTGTGAATGTAAAAACTGTCAAAATTCAATAATACAAGTTAATCGAAAACTTCAATGACTGTTGGACAGGTTGGAAGACAAACATTGATAGGAAAAGCCTATAATTAAGTTCAACTGTTTTCAAAGTAGAGCACAGTGTCAGTAGGACATAATCTAGGTATATGACATTTTTTAAATTCACTATATGGTTGAGAAAAATAATGATAAAAGTCCTTATGCAGCGATTTAACAGTGTTTCTGCACAAATCGATTCAGTCACGTGAAAACAACAACCATTTCAGACCGGATCATGAATGCTATCAAAATTAAATCGAGCCTGCTTGACTAGTTCATCATTTAGTAATAATTGCAGAGGTTTTTCAAACATTTATGGTCAATAGACAATTCACCAACGCCTACTGGAATTAACTTGCTCCAATTTACTAGCTGCCGGCTATTTGTTTCAATAGTGTAGTTAGTATTGAATATAATATGCATACAGTTAGCGATTTAATGATTACAGTCACAGCTTACAGTTAGAATCACAAATCATTATACGTCTAATTGTTATATTGATGGAGTGATTAGAGCTTCACTGAGACTACTGACTAATGACTTACGCAACCAGAAAACTCATTGCAACAACCGAGCATTATTCGTATGGAACTTCGTTACCTTCTACGATGATTAGGTCCTGGAGGGTTCACCTTCACTGATTAATCAACTTTACACAGTAAATTTTATCCGCACTAAAACTCACTTTTGTGTATTTGACAGAAGGAACTGCTTAATATTCTCAAAAATTCTGAAAATCGTCCATCTCGGACAACTCACAAGCACAATAAGAGTTAAAATTCGGTAAAAACTTGGGTAGCTTTTGGAAAGGATTTAAGTTCATGTGTCCTTAGATGAATAAAGTGTCTGCAGCTATCCTTGTCTGTACCCCTCGTGTTCATGATGAATTATTTCATCGCCAGTCTAAGATGACCACAAGGAGAAGACTACGAAGGAACGAGCTTGAGTTAGCAGTTACCAGCCTCGAGTTGCAAAAAAGGCCTTTAAGAAGCGACTATTGCAGTTTGGCAGGAACATTTTACGTACTTGGTTAATAATTGGATAAGGAATGAATCTCATTTTTCAATACCATGTGCATCTCTATGTATTGTACTGAAAGATGTGGCAAACAAGTTCATTTCATAGGCCGAGGTCCGTTCTTACGTATATCATCAGTGTTCTCTGCACACACACAAACACACTCCCATACTCAGGGGATAAAGTAACATTTCGCTATAAAAAGTGGAATTCTTTTCCTAATGGACAATCATCATAATGAAGAAATGTATGCTAGATTCGCATGTAAAAATGCCTTAAAGAGTGACTGGATTTCATGCAACATACCTCTTAAGATATTCAGTAGGAGTTCACATGCCCAATACTTAATAGTATGGGAGAATATCATGTAAAGTGACTTTGCATACACCAAGAAGAGAATGATAGAGAAGCGTTGAATAGCTTGTGAATAAAAAACAAATGATACATCAGTGATACGTACCAACTCACAAAACAAAAATCATCATTAAAATATAATCATTGTGATTACTCTTTGTGTCTCATTCTTTACTGTTATTCATACAGGGTGTGTGGACCAGTTGTGAAATGAAAGCACATTTCGTGTGAGAAACTCTGCCGAATTTTCAGAAAGTAACTTCACCCTGTAAGCAACTTCAATTAATGATGATTCATTTGATGCCAAGATGATACGCAATCACGTAATAAGTAGGTAGTAAATAATTGCAATTTCATATATTAACTGTGGATTTCAAATGATGTAACTTACCTTAGACTTTTCTGGAAAGACATTAAAAACTGCTCAATTTTTTAGCCTTCCTCATTCAATCATTAATCCGCAACAATGTGACTATATTAAGTAAGTTTTACATTTTGCTCACTCTTCATTTGAATCAGTTTTTATATTTTTTAATACCGTACAAAAGATAACTAACTGTGTCTCACATACTTCTGTCTACTCTTGGTTAAGTTATAATCACGCAATATCACATCCATGATTGGTCTGATGTAGTGCTGGTAAGCATGGATTGATGTTATGAAGTCCAGGTGGTTAAACATGTTAGTAGGATCATGCTTATCGATTAAGTTCATTTCTTTTATCACTCCTGGTGCAAACTCATCTGCAAGTTCTTCTACATTCTACAACAGCATATTCACGTAAGGATAATTTAGAGTATTCTGAGATGCGTCAAGATTTTCGGTTTATTTACCTCTGGTGTAACAATGTTGTCTCCCTTCCCGTAATAGATGTAAGTGGGAACAGTTATCCTACTGAGGTTGTACTTGGGAGGTGTGGATGTCCCGTACATCTTTTTATTCTTCTTTTCTCCGTAGTCAAACATTTTGAAATCACCACTTTTAGGGTCGTTGATTATTTGAATATAATGTCGCAAACATTTTGAGGCTACTGTGTCCGCGTAATTTTTATAGAAACTTGGTATAGCTGTCTAAATCCAAGTTTGAAAACTTGTATCCAGTTTACTTCCAATATTAAGAGTTAAGAGAGTGATAATAAAATATGGGCATACGTAGTTCATCTCCCTGGGATTAAATCCAGCCAGGTAGAACATGACATTAGCACACAGTCCACAGTTAAAAAGAGCAGTTGACGCACAACTACCTGCGAAATTCGCTAAGCCCCTTTGAAAATACTTCAATATATTTTGGTGCGACCCAATTTCTCCTTCCAGAAAGAGATTGTTTATATACTATCCATACATGCACACAATTTCAGACATCATTTGTATTCGTCATATCGAAATATTAAAAAGTAGAATTTAAGCTGGCTTACTCCTCTTTGCTTTCCGAATTCAGAAGATTTGGATCTTAATGGCGAAGTACCTCCGTAAAGTATTCCAGCTGGAGCGAGAAGAAATGCTTTTCGGACTTTGGCGTTGTAGTCGGGTCTTTCAGACAGCATCACCATATACTGCGAACATCCCATTGAATACCCAATGTAATACACTCGAGAATTTTCAGTGTGCTTTAGAATCTTATCGATGACTGCAGGAACATCGTAAATTCCCATTTCATGCCATCTAAACTAATTCAAACCGCATTAGTCAATTTTTTCCTTTGTCAATTTATTTTACAAGTTTGGAATCATACGAGAAATCCCAGTACGGTGAATCCAACGGGTTAAGTTTGACATGCCTTTTGGAATACCTGTTTCCTCTACAGTTTCCAAGCCAGATTTCAAAGCCTTCATTAAGAAGAGCCTGGGCTTCTCAGGTGTTTAGAACAGCTTACATCAGCGTCTTGCAATTAGAACATTATTGTGATGCTGTTATCAGGCGTTCGAAAAACTCACCTAAGTTATTTCGTCCTTGTTGTACTGTCCATTGGTTTGAGCTGCCAAAAAGACCGTGGTTCATAAATATAACAGGTCTCTGATTTTGGGGCAATGGAGAGTTTTTCAAAACCCTAAAAACCGTAAGAATATATCCGTCTGCAGTTGTCACTTTATGAGGCTCTACGTAGTATCCTAACATTTCAAACCAGACATCCTAAGTGAAAGAAATTGTATTAACTGAGAGTCAGAACGCTTCACATGTTAATTATATTTCTTACGGTTGTGAGATAGGGTTGGGAAACAAGTCCGGAACTACTCTTACGAAGGCAAAGGAACAGTTGTTCGATTTCACGGATATTCAGAATAACAATGAGGCTTTCATCAACTTCTGTCTTCGACTGAGCAAGCCCTTGTACATTTAAAAATACGCCAACAAATAACACGAATTCAACAGCTTTTATTTTCATATCTGTTGTAAGTTGTGTCTCACAAACTACGAATTAGTTGCAGATTATTTCGGTGGAATGTTATTAGGTGTTAAGTGCTTAGTATTTAATATGAATGATAATGAGTTATTCATTCTGTAAACCATGAATGAAATTCAATACTGAAACGAGCTGATGCGAACAAATCTCTGCCACTTAACGAGCGTATTGCCAAAACTGTCATCATTGTTACATGGCTTAATAATATTACTGTACCAAGGCTAACAAGAAAATCTTACTTAAGTATTATAAAACAAAAGGTTGGAAATGTTAACCTATCAACTAATACTGCTCACAGTAGCATACGTCGCGGCAAGATGCTGCACATTGTCAAATTGTCACAGCAGCGTACGCTGCATCATAAATTCTGGCACTTCAAGCTACTGTTGACTGTCGTCCAGTATTATTATACTACTTATGAATTGCTAGTTATTGGTATGAAAATAGAAAGCTGGCAAGGCATACCTGGAAGTGAAGCATTCTGCATCCAACAGCAGACAATAAAGCTTAACGATGACAAGCCAATTTAAAAAAAGTTACAGTAAATATCCATCAGCTCTGAATCATTTATTTGCATCCTTATTCAGCGAGGCTACAATTGTTCTGCCAAAAAAATCGTAATCATTCCTCCCACTAACGAAATCGAGATGATTAAACTTGGACTTCTTATTGTACTTGTCAACTAAATTCAGCTCCTTTAAGACACCTTTTTTTAGCTTCCTGGCGAACTCTTCGACATCCTGCATAAAGCAAGTTGAACGCGTAAACTAAATGATTTCAAAGGGCTTGTAGAATCGCTTATGGTCTCACTTTTTTCGGAGTTAAGTTGTCACCCCTGCCGTAATAAATGTAGGTCGGAGTCTCAATATTTCTAAGATTATATTCTGGTGGAGAAAATAAGCCATACTTTCGATAGTTCTTCAGCAATCCATAGTCAAATCTTCTAAATCGTCCTTGAGGGTCATTCATTAGCTGAGCATAGTGAACAACACACTTCGTACCAATAATATCTGGATAATTCGTGTAAAGACTTGGTAACGCCGTCTGTGAGAGAAAAAAGCTCTGATTTAGATAATCATTCAATCACCAGCAGTATTTTTTAAAGATTGCATTACGTAGTTCATTTCCTTTGTATTAAGCCCAAACAAGAAAAATAAGGTATTTGAACAAACATCACAGTCGATGAGTTTCGAAGAGGCACAAACTTCTCCCGCATTAACCCCAAAATATTCTTGCATTGCGCTGTTTGTTTTAATACGGCCTCCTAGGATTGGGTCTGTCAAGTACTGAATGAGTTGCATAATATAATTAAACTAGTATGAGATAGAAATGCATAAAACTGCTTCAGTCTAAAATTTTCCACTTACTAGTCCATTGATATTCAGACCAATAATTGATCCGGCTCGTATGGGGGATGTTGAGCTGTGGATAATTATTGCAGGTGCCAGTAGGAATCCCTTCTTTATTTTCGAATTGTATTCGGGTCTCTCGGATAACATAATCGCGTATTGCGTTGCTCCCATTGAATATCCCAGATAGTAAATGCTCGGAAGACCTGTGACGCTCAAGATTTTGTCGATGACTGCAGGAACATCGTAAATTCCCATTTCATGCCAGCTTTACACAAATACACGCATTTGAAACAATTCTTAGTTCAGAAAGTTTGAATCGGTTAAAGAAAGACTAATCGTACGTGAAGTCCCAGTACGCCAAGTCATCTTCAGACAGAATTACGTGTTTGTTAGAATAACTGTTTCCTCTACAATTTCCCAACCAAACTTCGTACCCTTCATCAGCCAACAATTGAACTGTATGGCCAAGACAATTGAACCGAGATTAATTGGAGAACATGAGCCTTTTTTACTAATGATATACACATTCATTAGTATTAGTATTACCCATGTTATTCGGACCTTCCTGCACCAACCATTGATTTGAAGATCCTAAAATTATTTAAAAAATTGTCGTTGACAATCCAAAATCACAAGTCTTATTTGTCTTCCACATCAGTCACTTTGTGTTACTCATAGTACACGAATGCGGCTGAATATTCTACTTTTTGCCACGAATCCTTACTTCTTCGTCATATTTTGGCTACAAAAACAATTTTCTGCTAAAAAAAAGTCAGTTTTCTTTTTACTAAAAATTGACCTGAAATAAGTCTGAATAGCTGTCATACTGTTCAAAGTCAGTCATTTGAGACAAATAATGCATGTCGTCTGTGTAAAAATGTCCACGGCAGTGACATTTTGGGTCATCCCTACCTGCAAGTCCGTGATTCAGAAAAACCACTTGCTTCCGGGTCCCATTGTCGTAGTATGTGGAACTTGCAAACACTCGGAATACTTTCAAAATGTACCCGTCCTGAGTTGTCACTGTGTAGTTTTCAACTTTGTAATTGAATCTTCTCAGCCATTCGTCCTGTTCATAGAGAATTGATAAGGTTTTATGAATGATTTCAGAAATCCAAAAAATATGCCTTTACACGAACCGTTTTTTGATATTCCACTGATTCCGGTGTGGCAGTAGATTCATTCAGACAAGTGAGCAGATCCTGGATTTGGTAAGGTTGTAGTTGTTTGGACAGAGTAGGTGGGGGAGTCACGTTGTTTGGATTATCGGAAATCTCGGGACACTCATTGCTGGCATCATTAACAAATGGAATAACCGGATGGGAACATTCATAACTCAGAAATGAGATACAAATGACCAATAAAGATGCTGTGCAGGATCGCAGATTCATTAGAGTTATTTGGTTTTTTCGGGACTATTAATTAGCACTATATATATAATCCCCAACTAAATCAGAAGTAAATGATAAGCATAAGCTAACAAACTACCAACACTCTTCAGGTGTTAATTAATTAATGAACTTGCGTCCAACAGAGCTACACTCTACCCATCATTTTAAAATAATAAAGCATTTATGTTGGGAATAATTGTTTATCTGCCTCATCTTCCATTTAACAGAGACCTTGTGCAAATATTCCTACATTTCCTCTAAATCTGCCTGTGCTATAATAAAGCAAATGCAGTGGCTGGGATTTAGATACTTTTGGTGTCTCACGTCAATCAAAGATAAAAATCAAAGGTGTTTTCCTTTATTACACTGCACATCAAGCATCATAATTATACAGCAGCCTTTAAATACAATACAGTATTTTATACATTGATTGAAACTGAAACTCTCAGATTTATGAATTTCTAAACGACGATGCACAAAAAGGTAGATCTTAGTTTTTTACCAGCTTAGTGTATGTCGTAATATTGTGTGCTTTGTACTTCACTTTTTGATAGATTGTTCAGAAGTCCTGAGGAAGTTTCTTGAGTTTTGTGCTCATCTGATTTTACACCTTTAACCTTCTCAACTTCTAGCTACTAACACCAAAGGAGACACTAGACATAAACGAAACATAATTGGCCACGAATAGCTAGCTTCGACTTCTTCAAAAGAATACATCTCGATTTGACAGAAAAACGAAAAATTGTATTTCATAAAGTGCAATTTACACATTAAGTTCATCCAGTGAGATTTACAGAAACAAACTATTTCAAACTCTAAACCAGAATCTTCTACCGTCTCACCTTATGATGTACGATTTACATTTTATCCTTCAAAACGGATTTGAGCTTGCAGAAAATAATATTATTGTTTACACAACCCACGAAGCGACAAATAGAAGTAGTACCATATATACTACCAAATTCATATGTTCATAATCCAAAGGTTATTATGTTATTAATAAAGATCACGGGACTTAAAACTTCGTAGTGAAAAAAGTTGATTGCCAAAATTAAGTTTTGCACGAAATTGTGAACTGGGATATCCGATGCAAACCGGCTAGCCAGGGAGATCGAGCAAAGCAGCAGACTACTCTGCCGGGTGTCTGTCTACATTACATGTGCGAATCTCCAGTAACCGCAGCTGGCACAGGAAATACAAAATAGGAGTCCTTATTTTTTGCACCCGTCTCATAAGATTCCATTCATTACGATGAATCTCTGAGCACTCTCATATTTCCTAGCGGATCGATTTGAATAGACTGATGATAATTGTCATCAGTTCTCAAGATACAAGAAGACAATATTTTGTAAAATATCTCGCTTCCTCGTGGAGTTACAATTTAGTACTCAGCCATCAATTATGTAACTGTGTCGGATTGTAAGATTATTGTGGTATAATATCTGTGGAGCAATATTTTATTGTTCTCTTTAATTGGACCCACTACAATGGCTCCAACTCATACAAAACAAGCTTTACGAGAACTTCTGAACACCAGGGGAGGTACTGGATGGAATCCTATGGATGAAGTCTATCCTGGAATTTACATCGGGGGAGAGTAAGATTTACACAAAAAATTGAGAATATTATCATTAACCTTGACTCTGACAAGACCAGATTGATATTCATTGCTCATTGTATCATTTAAAAAAGGGAGGCTGCGAGGAATGTCGAAAACTTAAGGAGACACAGAATCACACATGTTTTGAACGCTTCATTCGCTCCCGGAAGTAGCACATCAGGAGGAGGAATTTCCCTAGGAGTTTCCACAGACGGAGAGTATTACAGACAACGTGGATTCGATTGTCAATTTCTTGGAGTGCCTGCACTTGACTTCCCAGGATTCAATCTCAAAACCTTCTTTGATGAATCTGTGCAGTTCATAGACGCTGCTATGCAGTCGAATGGTACACATTTGTTTAAAACAGATACTATATTGAGATATAGCTGTTCTTAATTGCGACGCGACTAACATTTTTGAATCTGCGTCTGTAGGAAAAATACTGGTTCATTGTTTTATGGGAGTCAGTCGCTCGGCTACTTTAGTCGTTGCTTACCTCATGATGAAAAGGGGAATGACTGCTCTCGACGCACTGAAGGAAGTCAGGTAAGTATTGTCATGTATTTTAATAAAACTAAACCTAACTTAATGTGACTCATTTTTATTAACGCAGGACCAAGAGGAACGTGTTTCCGAACGATGGCTTCCTAGACCAACTTTGTGAGCTGGAGACGAAGTTACGAGAGTAAATCATCGCTCGAAAATTCGACATCCGACTTTCAGGAACTGAAAGTGCTGAAACCTGCAACCAATCTTTCAAAATCAATGTTTTTAAATGGAGATAAAATTGCAAAAGTGCCAGTTTAAACAGTGTTCTTCGAGTCAAAGGGATTTTATTATAGGTAATAGGAATTCTGCAATGTTGTAACTATTTGGAACTATTCATTCAACTATGTACAGAAAGGAACCTGTCATTAACGCTAATAAATGTACCTGACTGATTTTAATTAAAGTCATAGTCCATTAGTCCAAGAACTAACTAAGCTCCGACAGCTAATGAACTCCGTCCATTAACACTGTAAACTTTTTATTTTTCATATACCTATCAGGTTGCAATACTCTACTGTACCACCACCTTCTTATTCTCGGAAATCTTCTTATGCATAAAATGACTAAATGAATGAACAAAATAGCAAATTGGAATGCAAAGCATCTTCTCATTTGCATATCAAACGCCAACCCACACAATAACAAATGGCCCAGCTCTAAAGCAAAACTTTAAATTAAAGCTGATGAGGCTCGCCTATTACATTAAACCCGTGCATAAAAGAGAGGAGGAAAGGCATCCGCAATAGTGCAAAAAGTTCGGAGATCCCGAAACCGGGTAACATTCGGAAGAAGCGGGACTCTTTCAACAATTCGCTAAAAACATTGCCTCGCTCATTTGTTCTTGTGATTCTTATATTGCTTCTAACCCCTCCGCCTCAACATCAGCCTAATACAACAATAATATTATACCTCTTTAACTACTCCGCTTTATTACATAAAAACCTTCGACTTCTGACGAACTCCAAACTCCAACTTCCAACTCGTAATAATACTTCAGAGCAAGTGAAGAAGATCAAAGCAACTGTGTCCGTCACTCTCAAAAGTGAAGTTGTTGTGTGATGAGAAAATGTTATTATTCTCAGTGAAGAATTGGCAGAGGAACAAATCCTACAAAACTCCACCACACCGTCTGAGCTCGTCGTCTTTTTTACAGCCTTTCAGTCATTTTATTCGCAACTAAAAAACCAAATCACCACCACCAACACCATCACCACCCTCGTCGTCATCTCCTTCTCAGACTCTCTAGTGGAGTGTGGAGATCTCGAACTCCTTCCATTGTGCTTCCCATGCAAAATGCAAACACTCTCAACAAATCTCTAACTCCAAGATTCAATTCTAATCACCCGTCACCCATTCACCCATTGTCTGCTGAACTGGAGGAGGACTCTCGTCTGTCGGTCTCTCTGCTGGATGTCCAAAGTGCAAATTCATCTGTTTTGTTCTACGGTTTATTAAGTTTATTCGAGTAAATTAAGTGTTATTAAGTGTTTAAGTGTGAAGAAGTGGAGAGAGGAGGTTTTCCATTGTTGTGAATTTGTGAGAGTTTAAAAGGAAGCAGAAGCTACAGATGACTTTGAATCGGAGCTTCACGTGGAAATAAGAACAATGGAACGAATTGTTCTCGTGGTAAGAAGTTGATGTGTTTTGAATTGATTTGTATTTATAAGACTGATGATAAACTATCTGTAGAAGAGTGAAGATAAGTGTGGGTTCGGAATTATGGAAATTTACAGTGTTAGCGTCGAGTGAGTGAAGAGCATTTCTGTTTACTCTTTGCGAGAGTTTTAATTTCAATTAAATAAGGGCTACCGCAATCTCGGACACAATTCGAGTTGTTATTATTGTTATTCTTATCTTTTTGAAGATTGGGGACATGTGTGAATTGCATTCTGGGGAAACAAATTGCGGTTTTTAAGTATGTAAGACTTACAGATGCAGGAGGCATTAACGGCATAGCATAACAAAATGTGTAGGTTGATAAATGACAGGCAGCTTGTTTCTAACTTACTAACTTGGTTTTTTGCAAAAGCAAAATACTTGTTCCTTGTCGTGAATGAATAGTGTGACTAATGGAATTATAATTAGAGCAGAATTTTCAGAATCGTGCGCGCTGTGCAGATAATTTATGGATTGTGGTGTGTGGAATCGCATCTTTTATTCAGTTTCATGAGAACAAAAGGAGGTATTCATCATTCCACTTGCAGGTCAATGTCGAAAAGTGCACCGATTTACTACCGTACAAATAGACAGCGTGGCATCTTGACATATGTCATCTGTCAGTAATACATGATAAGAGCAAGGCACAAAAAATTGAGACTCTTTCGGCGTAAGATTTGCTCATTGTTTCAGCAGAGGAGGACAGAGGAGACAACTCTTTAAACAGATTTATTATCATTAGTTGCATAGTTTTGTATAGTAAATGAAAGCAATTAGGTAGTGATTGATAGGGAAATTCATCATCTGATTAGTTTCTGACTGCAAATGCTGAAAGTGTTGAGGTATGTAGTGTCACTGGTGTGCGTGAGACAAATATCCCAATATCAGTAAGCTGACAAAGCCTTTTGAATCTTGTTTAACTTGTGATTTGTATGTTCTTCGAGTAGTCTTTTTGTTTATAAATATTCTAAACTAAAGATGTGTGAAATCATTAGTTGCAGAAGTTGACGAATGGACACTGGATTCCTGGCAAGACTTATTGAAAATTCCGAATTCCAATCCAAGATGTGCTGATTCAACTGGTTCTGAAGTATCTGAAGATTCCGAGACGTTTGGTTAATACTCCGTCTCGTATGATTAACTCAGGCTCTTCAGGTATAGTACAGTTAATATGTAGTTTGCTTTTAATTTCCAAATGATATATTTCAATTTTGCAACTCCACTGCCAGTAGGAAAGGTTTCTAGTTTCACTCGCAACAAATCGTAGAGGTATATTGTATTCTGCATTGCTTTTGACTTCTGCAAGCCGTTTTATGTAAGCAAAACAACTTCGGCTGTGTGTTAGCATTAAAAACGCAGTATCAACATTACAAAATAATTGTCATTGTATTTGCTCATGTACTATTGTAAGTCGTGATATGAGTTTCACTGTTTGAACTCGGACCAGTCTGTGGGCAGCATAGGATTGCATGGACTTTTGGTTTGTGAAACACGTGGTGATGGGATAGAAGATAGTATGAATTACTATATATGGTATCTGAAATGACTGCTCCTTGTAATGATCTTATGTCATTCCAGTCAAGTGTCATTGCTTGCAAAGCGAATTGTGTATTTGTCTGCATAACATGGTTCACGCTTCAAACAAGTCAGATAATCAATATTCATTCTTTACTAAACGCCCATGCTGCTGCTGGAGTTTATGCATGCAAAGTTAATAATTATTATGAACGACACCGAGGAAAAATCGATTAGTTTGTGGTGTGCATTAGAATTGAATGGACATTATGTGTACAGCAATTCAGTACTTTTCATGCTGAAGCATTTTCTTCCCTGTCCCAGACATTAACTGTGTATTTTTCACTGGAGTTCCTCACTCCCCCAAGAAATCAATTCTGTACAAAGTAAATATGTCCATGAACAAAGATTTGAGGAAATAGCAGTTGATGTGGTGAATGGTGAAGGTGAAATTGTGATGGTTCCGTACAGCTTCATAAAATCACTTTTTGCAACCTTCTGTACAGAAGAGATTGCTGGAATTAGATTCAGCAAAAGAACGAGAAGGTTTATTTTAAAGTTTAAAGAGTGACATTGTTAATGCTTATTTATGGCAAGCATTTAAGACGTGACGTTAAAGGATATTGGTTACTGGCACATCTGAAATAGATTATTTCCATAAACTAATCTGTTACGAAGTGTTAATTATTATTCAAGAAGAGGTGTGAAGAATTTAGTAAATTTAAAATGAACTCAATTCTGTATAATTCAAACCAATATACACACCGTTTCCTCAGTAGTGTGGTTAAATCAGGCGAAGTCAGACAGGTATCGTTTTTGGAATCGATGGATTCGTAAGAATAAGATAATATAATAATATATGGAATCCACTTGTAGTTACGGATGAACACTTTTTATCCTTCATCGAGTTTGCTGCCATTCACTTTAAGACACAAGAGAGATTCAAGATGATTTTTGAGTTGTAACAGTATCATCTTATTCCAAATAATAATATAATATTTTACCAAAATTCAGTGGTATTTTGGAACAAAACAGTTAGTGAACAGTGTGAACTGTGAAGTGTTTTTCCCTGCAGCTAACGTGAATACAAAAGAGCTGGGTAGACTTGTCCTTCGTATTAATTTATTGCATGCACGAATTGTTTTACTGATAGCAGCTTATGGAGCTTACTATTTAAGGAACAAGTAAGTTGAAATTAATTTTTGTTGATTTATTGAATTGCTTGTGATCTTTTCGCATAATGAAGTAGTTAATAGTAAGTAGGAACCACTGTTATCGAAAATGGCTATACATAATGTTCGAATATGAATCACTTTTTCCGTTTAACCGTGTGATGACACATGCCAATCCAACCCAGTGGTATATTTTTCGCAGAACAATGCATGAGACGCAACTTCCATGTTTTGCCAACCACAACCTTACTTATTGATTCGACTTACACATCACACAACCACACGAGCTAATCTTGCTTGAGTTCTCATTTGAATCTGTACAATACCAATTATTTTGAAACTGAATCATGAATCGTTAATTTCTTGTCTCGCTTTGTATTTTTGTTTGCAATGAGTTGACAGTTGAAAATAAGATTTTGGTAAGATGCAAATGTAAGGAGTTTAAGGTATTTACCCGTAGATCGATACAGGTGGCCAACAATTTAAGTTTAATGATCGTTTTAAAAAAGCAAAGCTTGTTCGTGACGAAATATAACTGATTATTTATTTTGTGTTTTTCTGGTGTTTTGAAATGTACGTCTTAATACGGTAACTTAAAACTATCACTGACAGTTTCTATACACTTGTCAATCATTTGAAGTGCGTATGAAAAGGTGTTTAAAAAGGAAGTAAGTCTGTGGAGTTATTTATTTTTAATGTCCATTAGTAGGTAGCTACTTTAAAACGCCCGAAGTTGCACCTGATTTGTAACTTGATTGAAAGAAAGAGCGTATTGATAAGTATTTTCATTAAACTTGAACAGTACTACGCTATTGGGTTTCTGTTCTCGTATAAATTCCCTTTCGTATCGGTACTCTTTTTTATCCCATCGTAAAAATCCGATTTAAATGCGAGGTTTTATTGGTAGTCTGAGATAATCAGGACTTCATCCTTTGCTCTTTACTTACGCTCCGAGTTGTTTATCCGTATCTGCTGAATGCATTCAATTTCAGTAGATCTCATCACGAGCACACACAATTTTTGTGCATTCATATCGCAGGATTTGCACTTGAGCGATTTATCTTGTTCCACAATGTTGTAAAGTGGTGACTAGTGAAATCTAAAATTCAGAAAAGTCTAGCATCCGCTCAAAATTGTGTCACAATGATTAACGTGAGTGGTAAATTATACAAGTTTTCACATATATAATATAATATCATTTATATTAATTTTCTGACAATGAGAATGAAAAATTGATAAGCTGTGTATTCATTTAGCATGCATTTCGTCACGAACTGGGAGAGAGTATTCGAGCCAGTGCATTAATCATCCCAGTAATAATTTATTTAAGTCTTTAAGTGTATTTTTCTAGACATATTTGCCTCAGCTTTACTAATAGTAGCTGATTACTAACAACTCAACTACCGTATTCACATTAGAATATTGAAGTTCTAAAGTCTGGTCGGTGTAGAATTCGGTTTTGGCATAATATTTGTGTCGTCCTTCTGATCGATCCGTGTTTGTCGTAGACAGTCATAATAACCATAAAGCCTTTCGGTAGGAACGAAATACTAAAAGCCAGACCACTGAAGTGAAAGCATTGACGTCAACTCTCAGTCACGATGGGGTTATTTATGCAGAACATACATTAATTAGATATCTGATCGCATCTAGATTTCGCCATTGCACACGCAGCGTGTGTGGCAAGCTGGTTTTATTAGGCAGATTGTAGGAAAGAATCTGCGTTCCTTCTTCCAGCATTGTAAAGAGGTTAACTAATTTGCTGGGTTCAATTAGTCGTTCAATGAAGTCGAAATCCTGCGAATTTTCCGGATGGAAAAAGAAGATCAAGATACTCATCATCACTCCCTCCCCAAGTCCCTCTCCTCTTCAATTCGGGACTTCTTCTCGTCCCATTCCCCTCCGTCATCTCCTCCAAAAGCAGGAACCTCTTCATTTATTCGAGGTCACGTAAGGACTCCGAGCGTTCCAATTCCAGCGATAAAAATCAATTCACCTGTAGAAGAGCAGTACAACAGTGATAGCGATGTCTCAATTCCTCGAATACGAAAACTGGGTCGAAGTTTCTCAACCCATCCAGACTGTGAACAAGGACCTTCATCAGACATTTCAAGTATTGATGAAGAACCTAAAGTTGGTGGAAATGGGTCCTCCGAGGAATCGTCTTCTGCAGGGAAATCTATGGAATTCGTGAATGAAACGGAACAAGTAGGAAGTAATAAATCTAGTCCAAGAAGAAAAGCCAAAAATATCCTTCTATATCCGTGGAATGATAAAAAGTCCAGTAAAAACTTAGCTCCACCTCAAAGACAGCGCTCGAAGAGTTACTCTGACCTAAGTTATAACCGTGAAGATGGAGAGAAAGAGGAAAAACATTTACCCAATTTGACACTAAAGGAAGTAAAAGCAATCCTTATAAACCACGAATTCCATGCAGGATCACCAGGGAAAGAAGAACCATCGCCAAGAACTTTCTCCAGAATCGAACAAACTCTTCTTCTTGGTGGTGGAATTGAGTCTGGAATCTCAGGAAGTAGCAGCAGGTCTGGTTTAGAACTGAGCTCTGCATTGTTACCTGCAGCATCGATTGCTTCACTCGATTCGAGAATGATAGGAATGAAGCATCTCCCTGTGATAAGTGGAACAGTTGGGGATGAGTTAAGTAGTAGCAAGTCATCATTAGGCATCAATACTTTGCCTTCTTCATCGGCATCTGCCAAGTTAAGGAGAGGTGCAAGACCAAGACTGTTATCGCAGCCTGCATTCCTCATTCCGGATTCCATTCACACTGCTCCTATTATGACAGGAGGTAATCAGTCTGGAGCGATGAAATTTTTCCTTCCGTATTTTCGACGGGCGTCTCAGGTTTCAACGGTTAGTGCATCCAGGTTCCTCCTGTTGAATCTTAACTCTGACATCTCTTAGGTTTTTAGTTGTTCAGAGTGGCTTATCATTTATCACACGGATTAACCTTTTATGAATGATTTTTTACAAGTCCTGATTTTATTGTGTGTTTTTAGACTTAATTGTCGTGAGACAGTCAGTAACAAATCTATTAGGTTTCGGTTTAACTGCATATAACCAGTTTTATGCAAGCACATTTCACCTTCAGAGCAAATGTGAATACCAATTTACTTTACTCGTCCGATTCAAATCGTGATTGATACTACCAGGCTTGATAACAGAGATTTCGAGTGAATACAACTTTTCCAGCATGAAATCTTCTATAACCCGACATCCTTGACTCTTCTCAAGTTGCATATTGTGTTCTAGTGAGATTACGTAGGTTGAATTGTGATCGTACTGAACATGTTCACTTTTAGTAAGAGGTTGTGGAAGAGATATCCACAATTGCACATATCCAGCTCAACCTGTGTGCTTAACGTACGGCACTTATCCAAATGCTTATTTAAATGCTTACTTACTTCTAGTGAAGAGCTTGAGCTGAACCTTGTAGGGTGAATGCTTTTATTATTATTATTGTCATGAATTGTCATCATAGTGCAGTAATCTTTATTCAGCAAATTGCAGTTGTAGTTTTGAAATCACGTAGGCTTAATGTTCAGTATAGTTTACATAGTATAATAGCAGTAGTCACAATTTCGCTAAGTAACATAGTAATAAATGCCTATGTATTTTCTTCTTTAATTCTCACATGGGAATGATAATGTTAAAGAACAATTTTATGAATTCAGCAAGGGCTGATTTTGGCCGAATCAATGGTTTCCTTAACCAACCGAGCTCTAGTCTCATTTATTGTGGAGGATAACTTTTCCGGACTTCAGCATCTTTTGGAGAGTAGGAGGGTTGTGGTGGACGACCGAGATGAGGTGAGATCATTTCAGTTAAATCTTCCACAGATCCCAGTTTTTACGCAACAGTTAAAAGTAATAAAAAGTATGTCTTCATATACAGAGTGGTTCAACTGCTTTGATGGTAGCTGCCTGTAGAGGCAAAGCAAATTTCGTGAGAACCTTACTCGAACATGGTGCGGATATCAATGCTGAGGATGCGGTAAGCAATTGATTTGATAACGTCAGTTTGTTTCTCAGATGTCGAATTATAATTGTATTAATCTTGAATTAAAGGACAACTGGACGGCTTTACTATTTGCTACAAAGGAAGGGCACGACGAAATTGTAGCGGATCTGTTGGATCATGGAGCTACGGTTGATCACAGGGACATGGTATGTTTGTATGTTTAGCTTTGAACTGACAAACAATCTAGCGATTGCAATGAAATGACCTTTGTTCCTTGTGTAGGGTGGGTGGACTGCTCTGATGTGGGCATGCTACAAGGGTCGTACAAAAGCAGCTCGACTTCTGATCGAGAAAGGCGCTGATGTCAATGCATATGGAAACTACAGTGTAACATGTTTGGCTTGGGCAGCTGGAAGAGGTCACACAGAAATAGTGAAGGATTTGCTCCAGCGAGGGTCGAAGGTCCACACAGGAGACAAATATGGAACGACGCCTCTCATTTGGGCAGCCCGGAAGGGTTACATTGAGATAGTCGATATGCTATTGAACTCTGAAGCAAACGTAGATGCGTGCGGAATGACTTCGTGGACTCCCATGCTGGTGGCTTCCGCTGGAAATCACGTAGAAGTAGTCAAAGCAATTTTGGAACACAAACCGAATGTCAACGCGTTGGATAAAGATGGGTGCTCAGCCCTTACGATCGCGTGCAAAGAGGGATTTCATGAAATCGCCGTATCTCTTATCAATCACGGAGCTTACATTAACATTAATGTAAGGCACGATTCCGTATAAATCGCTTATTCACGGTAAATTATGACTTTCTATTATGCAACTTAAAATCTAGGATCGAGGAGGAACTTCTAATTTGATCCATGCGGCTAAAGGAGGACATCGGTCCATCGTCGAAGCTCTTCTCAAAAAGCATGCTGATGTTAATGTCCAAGGCAAAGTCAGTGTGAATTGTATATTGTAGTTCCCATCTTTGCTTATGTAGTAGCTGTAGTGCAACTAATTTTATTGGAATTAAACAGGATAGGAAAACAGCGTTGTACTGGGCCGTTGAGAAGTCACATGTTCCTGTAGTAAAATTGCTCCTGTCTGCTCAGCCTGATCTTGAGTTGTCGACTAAGGATGGAGACTCTCCCTTAATGAAAGCAGTTCGGAACAGAAATGTGGAAATCGTGTCTCTGTTGTTGGATAAGCGAGCAAAAGTATCTATCGCTGATAAGAATGGCGACACTTGTCTTCATGTTGCAATGAGAGCCCGGTCGAAGCAAATCGTTGAATTGTTACTCAGAAATCCAGCTCACAGTCAACTTCTATATCGCCCAAACAGAGCTGGAGAGACTCCTTACAACGTCGATAGGGCCTCCCCAAAACCAATTATTCCACAGATATTCGGATCCAGTAAGCTCTCATCGATATTGACCCTTTAATTTGACGAATGTTTGATTCGAATTTTGACTATAGGGGGACTGAACACACAGGAGGATGGCGAAAATTTACTTGGGTATAATTTATACAGCAGTGCCTTGGCCGACATGCTTTCAGACCCTACACTGAATATGCCCATCACTGTAGGTCTTTTTGCTCGTTGGGGAAGTGGGAAGTCTTTCTTGCTAAGCAAGCTACGAGGCAAGTTAATTTCATTGAAGACTCTCTTGATAGTGGTAGTCACATTATCTAACGAGAAGTTTATAATTTCAGAGGAAATGAAATCGTTTGCTAGACAATGGTTAAATCCGCTGTTTACTATGAACATCTTAATATTCATCGTCGTCGTCTGTTTTTCCACAATCGTTGGCGTTATAGCTGGTCTTGCCATTCAAAACTGGATTGTTGGAGTAAGCTTCTGGGGAGGAGTTGTGATTGTGATTCACACTGTTTTACTCTGTATATGGATTAGTAGTCGTAGATCCAAGTAAGATTGTTAATTGCCAAGGTATAAAAATGATATGGTTAGAGTTCTGTCACTAAGCCACATCTGTTATGCAGGTATGATTGGTCATGGTCAAATAAGATGTCAAGTTATCTTGCCAAAAAGTCAGATGCGCTGAAGCTGGTCTGCCAAGTAATTTTTTGTCATCCCCCGGGTTCTCAATCTGCGGATCATCTTCAAGCACAGCCTATTAAGTACTTCCTTAAAAATCGATCTTGAATTAAACTGGAACGAAAACGAAGATTGATTTTAATGCGTTTCTTTTACAGTTTTTACTTTACTGACCAGACCAAAATTTCTAGTACAACGGGAGGAGAGAATTCTGTAGTTCAAATGTTGGGATCATTGTATACGTGCATTGAAAACGACTATGGAGTTATAAGTTCCAGACTTTATAGAGCTTTCAGACCTAAACCAGGTTAATAATATTGAAAATTCGAGCTTAGTGTTATTCATATTCATGCGGATGAGAATCTTTCGTTATTTGAATTATAGTCGCAGCCACGGCGGATTGGAAATGGAGAAAATTATGTTGCATTCCATATTGTGTGATCTTTCTATTTTGCTTCTATTGTACTTTAACTGCAATCGTTGTTTTATGTCTGTACCTGACTGGAACAAGGCCTGTGTAAGCACCCGAGTTGTTGTTTTTGTATTTGAATCAGTAATCAGTTTCATTTTAAGTATGACTGAAAAATATATTTTTGCTTACAGGGAATATGATATGACCTTATCTATCATAATGTACTCTTGTGCTCTTATTGTTGGATTGCTTTTGGTAGCAAATATATACACGGTTGGACAGGTTCGAATTTTTCTGATGTTTACCTAAAAACTATTCTATTGAGGAAATTGATTTAACACGTATCAAAATTTCCATAGGTTATGAAAGCGATAGTATTTTCTCATCGACGACATTTGCAGCGTACTGTTTCTAAAATGTACGCTGTGAAAGCTGAAGGATTCTTAAATGCCCTTAAATCTGAAGTCAATCTCATGACTGATATGGTAAGAAAAAATGCTGTGTTCGTTATTAAACTGTTTATTCATGAATGTGTATCAATATTCATTGCGAATCTCCACCAGATCCATTGTCTAGACGCGTTCACCTCGAGACAGACCAGAATGGTCGTGATAGTTGATGGACTGGATAGTGCAGAACAGGAGAAAGTACTCCAGGTTCTGGACGCAGTACACATTCTGTTCAGTGATGCCAAAGCCCCTTTTATAATATTGCTCGCCATAGATCCTCATATTATTAGCAAAGTAAGTCTAATTGGAATTCATGTGCCGTATTTTACTAACAATTGACATAGGTACCTTAAATCTGTAATATTAATTAATGATGCTGCCTTCAGGCATTAAATAGTCAGGTAACAGGGAAGGTACGTGTGATCCTGCATAATATGTATATATCGGTGTCGTACTGTCGTGATCATTGGTGGTTAAGAATACGGCTTTCGGTGTTGTATACTTGTTTATCGATTGTTATTCAGTAGAAGTAGAAACGCTCGCTCGTGTTACGTTCGAAATTTTGTAAATGTGTCGTATATATAGTGAATTTATAGTAGATTGGAACAGTGACATGAGTACGTATTATCTTTTCAGGGAATCGAAATGAATATCAATCCTGTTCTGAACGAGTCAAATATTGGAGGACAAGACTACTTGAGAAATTTAGTTCATCTTCCGTTTTTCCTCCAAAATGCTGCTTTACGCAAAGTTAAGCATGTAAAGATGCTGGAGAGTTCCATGAAACGAAACAGTAAACTCGAAGATGATCCTGGACCACAAATTATTGTAAGAATTTTTGCATAGATTAGAGCAAGCGTATTTTTAGTTTCTTTATTAACCGAACTGCATTTTTAGTTGTCTACGAGGAGGCCTTCAGTTGAGTCAGGGTTTGGAATACCTCTAGGACTAGATAGTAAGTACGATAAAGGTGCTAGCAAAAAACCAAAGCGGTTAGGATTGGGACTTAAGGTGAGACTGATAGGGATAATGTTTATAAAATGATTTGAAAACTTAAACTGTGACTTGTCCTCAGATGAGTGAAAGTGTAGCAAGCAGCTTAGGTAGTAACTTGAATAAAGTAACCTCTGGAATGCCTATTATTGGAGGACCAAGCGATTTGAAGAAGATGCTTTTGGGGGATGACTATTTTTCTGATGTAAATCCTCGTTCCATGAGACGACTTATGAATATCATTCATATCACTGGTAAGTGCGGTATTATAACTGGCACGACTGGCAGGGCAGAATTCAAGATTAATGATCTTCTTTCAGGTCGACTTCTCAAATGCTTCAGCATAGAATTCAATTGGTACCACTTGTCAGCTTGGGTGAATGTGACGGAGCAGTGGCCTTACCGGCTCTCCTGGATGATTATTTACTGTGAGCATTTCCAAAAAGACTTGGATGATGGAATGAGCTTGAAGATTATTTATGAACGGTAAATGACACTTATCATTTGTATCTTGTGATCTGCTTACACATGTTACAAGAAGTTGTTTCTTTTAGTGTTCGACCATTCATTCCAACTTCCAAAGATATAGATGGTAATGTTAGTTTGGATCGAGATGAGAAGAAACTGGATATTTACTTAGGAATGCATAAAGGATCGCTGCTAGTATCAACGCTTTATGTATTCTTGCCATTTACAATATCGTTAGACCCGCAACTTAGAAAAGATATCACTGGTAAGTAATTCGAGCAGAATTCGTCAAACGCTCACGGAATAGTTACTACACTCTTTTGTTCTTTACAGAACAATACCAACCTGCGGACTCCGTGTTCAAGTCTAACACTAATCTCATTCCTTCTATCCTTCCTCCTACGGGACAATCTAATTCTTTCCTTCAAACTCCTTTCGGGACCAATTCACAACAATTGAACTCGAATTCGCAATCGCTGAGGTACCGAGGAGTTCCATTACGTCCAAATGGTGCACCTCAGTCACATCAACCACAAGGGCCTAGTGCACTTCCCCCTACATTTTATCACCCAGGCTTTCCTCAAAATTTCATGCATCCGCAAATGGCTAATATGTGGTTTGGTCCGAATGGACTGCCTATGTCTGGATCACTTTTTAACGGAGGTCTTCCAGCTTTGGAAATGTCAACAGGAATCATCGATCCATCTTTAGTTGTATGATAAACACAAGCTCATTTATAGATTGAACTTTTAAATTTAATTACAAATGTTTCTATGAGCAGAAAGAACTAAGAAATAAGAAGCTGTCGCTGATGAGTGTTGATGGAGTCTGTGATCTTCTCGTTGCTCTTACGGGAATCAAATCGAGCCAGGTCACACGGTATCAGGATGTGGTGAAGAAGAACAATATCAACGGACGTGTTTTACTGAGCTGTGATTTATCTGAACTGAAACTGGTAAATTCGTTAATCCGTTTGCAATTACCGTTTTCGTTCATTACCATTCATGTTTCACGTGTTGGAATTATCAAATTATAGGTGATGCAGATGACTTTTGGAGACTGGGAGACATTTAAGTCTGCCATAATGATTCTAAGAGATTCGGAGAACAAGCCTCATGTACTGGAGAAAGCTGGAGATGATATTACAAACAACAACAACAAGGAAACGGTTCGCATAAGCGTTACTTCTCCCGGAAGTCCTAGTCCTAGTCCTAACGAAATGTCAAAACCCTCAGGAGGTTGTCCCACCACTTACTATACCTTCACCTTTGTTTTCGTTATGTAAAATGGAGAAAGCTTCCAACAATTAATCATTCCTTGTACTTTGATTTTGCAGTGAACAAGTCGTCTGCAGATATTTCTGATTCGAAGAAGCAACCAAACCAGCTTCGACCGAACGTGTTAGAAAAACAGGTACAACAGATCAAACAGAGTTACCCTGACCTTGATATGTCTTCGGGATCTGACTAAACTTAACTTTCTTTTTATAACTCATCTTCATCTTTTGTACTTTTAATATTTTTAATATTTAACACAATGTACTGCGTTCTTGTGCCAAACTTAATACTTTTAACGGTTATTTATGAGAATCATATTCTTCAGCGTTGTTCGGATCCACTCAGATCGGCAATGTGAATTAAAAGAAGCTTTTGTTTAATACTTTCATATATAGTGCATGTTGATTAAATAAAGAATATTACTCATGAATTGCATTGATGCAGGGAGTGGGTTTGCTTGTAGAATGTAACTGCCATCAGCATGTGTGGCGTAGATTCGAAGCTCTTTAATTTCTGAGATCATTCTGTATAACACACCAAGTATCAAAGCTCTCAGTTCCTGTCTCTCACGTATTACTGCTGAAACTTTTTATTGCGTATACTTTGTTTCCTAATCACGTATTAACTGATTAGCTTTATGGAAAAAAATTATTAGTGTATGAATGGCTGCTCCGGTATGGAGATGCTCATTGGTTACGCATTATGGATACACATAATGATTAAATTTTAAACCAGGTAACAATGGAAGATCAGATGATCTGTGGGGCGCTGGAATTATTGAACGATGAGGCAAAAGAAGATGCCCTAAAAGGAGAAGATTCTTCTTCGACATTAAGTCCCATTAACTCTGAGCCAGGTCATTACTATACTACAGTGATTTGTGTAATCATAAGTATTTCAAATGAATCTGACCAGACTGTTTGTTTACAGAGCCTCCGGATAGAATATCGCTGGAACACAGAAAGTCTTCGAAAGCATATTTGCCCCAAGATGAAACGGATGTTTTGTATGTTATGGGGTCGTCACTTCGTGTGACTGCAGAATTGCCAGACTCCCCTTCAGTTGTGAGAAAGCTAGAAGAAGCTGAAGCAAAATACATCACAATGTTAAACGAATCTCAACCTCAGCAACAGCGAATTCCTCATGTTCGTTCGATGGTGTCTGCTGCAGCAGTTTCTGACCCAATTTCGATTCCCAGAGCTGGAAGTGCTGCTTCACCTGGAAGACGACATATGCGACCGTCTTCGTTGTCACGGAATGCCACTCACACAGGAAATGTTACTTTCACTTCTCCGGTGAAATCATCGAGGTCCTTAGGGGCTAAAGACTACCAACCACAACCTTACAGAACAGGCAGAAACGCCCAATCTCCAGGAAAAGAAGGATCCAGTAGAATTTTAGGTTTCAGAAAACAACCGTCTCAGCAACTGAGCCATCAGACTCAGGAATGCTCGAGTGATGCTTCCAGCGATGAATCGCAGAAACCTTTGGTGATGAAGCCTCTTGCCGGTGACAAGCATTCCCGAAAGGTGCGACTGTAGAATATTCGTGTTTCTTTCGTTTAGTTTTTTGGTTTCTTTTCATTTATAAACTTTTGTTTTAGACCTCCGTAAGTCGTTCCGCTCGCCCTCCAAGTGATCCCACCTCGTCTCCAAAGAAAAAAAGAGGAGTCAGGGATGAATCTATTGCATCAAAGTTTTCTAGAATAAAGTCAAGTTTCTTTGGACAATCTCCGGAACAGCAGTCTTTTCTTCCTCCTCAGTCTCAGCAACCTGTTGTTGCCACAAGTTCCCAACAACATTCACGTCGAAGACAAGAGTACCGTCCTGTTCGGTATGATTTGCCCACTGAAGATTCCTCTGAGCCGAGTCAGTACTTCAAGGATCACGGTCACCCGTGGACGGCTTACAGAGCTCCCACTCCACTTCCTCCTTTTGGTACAGAAGAATACTACCAGGTCATCAAGTCTAGTAATCCTTCTCCAACTACGAGTAACGAATCAGAAATTGGAAGTACTCCGGAAGAAATCAGTTCGAGGGAAGAGTTGTTTCTTCCTGGTCCTCCAGACTTACCAGAATCGCCTTACCCTAGAAGATCGTTCTGTGCTGCTACAGAGGCTCACAATGACATACCTTCTGCAAGTAGTTCATTCGTTCCAATCCAAGTCGCTGATGTTGGAACTGCTCCTGTTCCTACTTCTGGTACAAGTAAATCTTCAATGAAAAGTCGGAAGTCATTCAAAGGAAGAACCGTAGCTTCCTCAGGGGAAGAAGCAGTAGGCCATTCTTCAAGAAGACGGCTTATTAGATCAAGTATGAACCAGTCGGATCCAGTTTTATCTACGTCTTCAAGCAGAGTGAATGAGTTGTCTCAATTAGCAACCTCAGATTCTTCACAAATTCCATTCACAAATAGTCAAGCAGAGATTCCTTCCCAAAGTGACGATGCTCCTAAAAGTAATGAAAGTGCAAGGTCTCCTCCTCCACGGATTGGGAGCCCTCCACTTACTAGACAAAGTGCCATTGCAGTTGATGAAGCGTCCTCAAGGAAAGAAAATCTGCCACTTAATAACCAACCATGATCACAAAATGACAGCATTATAGGAATATTAGACAATTAGACCGTAGAGTAAATAAGTTTCTGGACGGAAGTTGATTTACTTAATAACTTTGCCTGCTACTAACCAAAACTACTTATTAGATTTGTTTTAGTTCTACTGTTCTAGTTTACGAGAGAATCGATTTTACGTGGTCCCTCACATTTTGTTGTTAAAAATGATTTAGAAATGTAACAGTGGGAGATCAAAAATTGAATAAAAGAAACGGGCTTTAATAAAATTAAATTTAAATATTTACGATACAAACTTTCTTCTTGCTTTCTCGAGTTCGCTTCCTATGAATTTGATGGAAATAAAAGTCAGCATGAAATTTACTATAAGAGAGTGGGTAGTTTATTTTACCATCGTAAATTGTAACGATATAATTTCACAAGGCTCATGTGCATTATTGTGTAACGTTATGTGCTAAAGAAACGAAGTGATTCATGCACAACAAGCTCTTAACCCCACCAGAATTTCTGCACAAGCTTACGAATTTGACCAGAGATGTAATCATAGACTAGACAACCCACACACTGCAAATTAATACATAATTAAATTATAACTCAATTTACTGCCTAATTAATGTCGCACTAAAAATACTTGTAATATACTGAACGTTTAGAACGGCAATTACGATTGTGGGTAACTGACAGAACTGAAACATATGACACACTTATATTTGCAAATCTCTCGATTCATCTATATACTCAATGAATTCAATTAATATTGGAAAAAGCAAACTCATCTTTTACGACATTTATCGACTCACAACTAATCCTGGGTAATCACTTAATTTTCCATTAAAAAATGCACATTCTTTATCACAGTTGAGGTTCTCATCATTCTTTGTTGGAAACTTGCATAGTTTAAATTAGATAGTTACTTGTGACACACACACACATTGAACATACTACACCTTAATCCTATTTTCGACTTCTCGCAAATACGTCTTCACTACAGTATATTAATACTTTAAATTAACTTTAGATTCATCCATGCATTAAATCTGCAAATCTAATCTATCGTGATGTGATTGACTTTTTATAGCTTATTGGAAATCTCTTGTACACTTTTTAAAGCAACCGTGTCTTCTAAGAAACGTTCTATTAAACTACAAAATAATAAACTCAGCCCAACGCAGTTAAATATAGGAAATAGTCTTCATAAAAGTTTGTGGTTTTGGACAGATTTCTCCACGAGTAGGCAAGACACTCCTTCCTCTTCCTTCATGACATTTGCCACTAAAAATAAAAAAAGGAATGTTTATTGTTCACAATTTTAATGCGCAAATGGGAAATAAAATGCAGATTTAGTGCTGATAGTCGTAATTACCCGAAGGACAGGCTTATCTCCTCCTTGTTGGGCAAGTTGCTCTTCCCGTCGTTCCATCTCCTCCTTCCTCTGCTGCTGGCGTTGGACGGATCCCAAGTTTTTGACGCCTCGGTGCTCCTGTTCCTGTCGACGCTTTTCTGCTGCCTCCGCTACTTGCCGTCGTCTCTCCTCCTACGTCAAAACACACGTCATCACGTTAATTTCGATATGACACCGAACAAAACTAGCGTCATTCTTACAGGGTCCGGTTGCGGCTGAACTCTTCCAGACCCAGCCATCGTGTGGTAAGAATCTTTGTTGGACCCCACAAGTCCGGTATTTTGCCCTCCCCCATTTCGGCCACCCCCATCGTCACTTCCGCAGTCCCCACAACAGGAAAACGCCCCTCCCATTTTAAACTCCTGTCTTCAAGTGATTCTGCCTTCCAGCAATTTACACGATGCAAGCCACGTCTTAATAATCCAGGATGAGTTAACGAATGAATACACAAGTTGACTGACGTACTAACGAGGAAATTAAGAATGAAATACAATAAAATCTAGAGATTTTTCAAATGACTTTTTAAAGGTTTGATACGCAATATATAATCAGCAATTTCGTTGTAAGTTCTGTTGGATGAGTCAAGTGTCGAGTAAGCTCTGGTTTTGTTGTTGTTTTCCAGTTTTGTAATTTGTGCGTGTGACTCTTCAATGCGCTGTCTCATGTGGAGTTTTTGGCCTCAAGTTCCATGAAATTGGAAGCGTTCCATGAAATCGGAATTTCTAAATTGAATATTCATAAGCAAAAAAGAAGAGATAATAATCATTTTAGACGTTTTACAGAAGTTTCAGTTTCAGGTTTCAAATCTCCACACACAGATAATTAAAGGAGAGTAGTATTATAGCGATGTACTAGCTTCTTTCAATTTTGAACTAATAAACATGATGATGTATGTTTTTATGGTCAACGAGTAACAAATAAGTAAGAGTGTAGAGAAATATGACAATGCGGAAAATTAGGTGTTAAATTGCCTATAGATTTGAATGAATCGTCATAGGATGCTAAAAATGAAGTGAATTTGCATATGAAGAAGAAGACAGGTGTGTAGAGAAACGACGATGTATGAAAGAGGAATATCAGAGATTGAAGAGATGTTAATGGAAGTCGGAGAGTAAGGCATACCTGCAAAGTTCTAAATGATAGTTAACTTAATACTAAAAGTAAGTTGAGAGTTGTGTGTGGTGGTCAAGAGTGAATCACTTAAAGAAAGGATTGATTTACTCATTCGATTAGCAGGATCTTCTGTCGCTGAACTGTTTTTAGGTCACAAGGAAATAGACTGTATACTTTTATACGTTGCTGCGTACTTCTCTATTTGTCTTTAGTCTCATCGTGTTTTTTCAAATCGACATTTCGTAGCTACTTAAGTCACACATTTTATTATTACATTGTGTACAGTGTGGTAGTAAAAACCTACAAGAATCCGGCTACTTAAGTGACATGTCACATGTAGAACTGTGGGGAATTCCTGACTTTATAATAGAATTTCAACGCTTTTCAGACTCGTGGTAGTTGTACAAAGCACAAGCTGGCTCTGGTATTGAAACCCTAATTAAGGATAATATTGTTTCACACACCTCAATTGCTTGGAGATCTTTCTAATACATGTTTAATTTGCGTGATTAGGAGACTTGAGATATTTGCAAGTTTTAGTTCTTGAAGCAGATTCAGATATGTGTGCTTGTTAATTCAAAAAAGAGAATTTATTGTCTCGCAAATTTTAATAAGATATGATTTAACTACTACATTGGTCAGTAGGTAGATAGTAAAGCGAGAAAATGTGAATGAATAATGAAATGACGAAATCTGCTTGGATCTTATACTGTTGACGAGTGACTGCTGAATACACAGAGATAGGTAGAATCTATGAAAAGTTACTGTCTCATTATTACGTGATTTTGATGAACAATTAGATAATCGAGAGTGAAAACAGTCTTTTATTAACAAACTGGGTCATTACAGGGTACACAATGTGTGTACTTCCACGGAGGGGGAATGAGACAAGACCACATCTAATGCTTAATCAGAATCAGATTGCGACTTAATTAATTTACCTCAAGAGATCTTTTGGGAGGTAGCTGTTGTGGAGAGTTTGTAAGAGTTCTTTATTGGTCTGGCTCTTTTCTACTTACTGTCGCATACTCATGTAAACTGATCTTTGCTCTTCAAGTGGCTTTTAAATTAAAAGTTAAATATGCAATTTTGAAAAGGTACGAAAAATATTTCCCTTCTACTCTTGGAATTAAGAATGTGGTGACTAAGCGTCTTTGGATTGAGATGAATTGATGAAATAGCTCAGAAAGTGTCCAATATTGATTGACGTCCCAGACATAAGCATTAGCATTAGACACAGGTACATTTTACAAATATTCAATTAGTTGAGTGAGTCTTGAGTCTGCAGGTGAAACGGAAATCTCTATCATACGGATTGCCGATATATAATCACACGAATCTACTACCATTATCGCTGCACACAGAAGAAACAGCGTAATACGAGTCTGTGAGCAGACAATCTATACTTCATCCTTGTAACATCCGACATCCTATTGTGCAAGAACCAAAAATGATATCGGTTATGATGATGATGATTACTCCTTCTCCCATTGCTTAATCATGTCATTGAGTGAACAATTTGTGTCTTGTCTCAAAGTATCAATTCATTTCACAGCACATCTTTCATTTTTTGCGTGTCGTAGGCAGAGAAAGTGCGAGACAAATAGGAGAATTACCCAATCCCAATGACAATTATGATTATTACAGTAACAACTTTGTATGAGTCTAATAATAGAAACGCTTGTCTCTCATTTTATTAATTGCTCTTGTAAAACCTTTAATTGCACTTGCGAAGAGGAAGAGCTTTACTCTAGTGGGCTGTATAAGTGGACAGCAGGTACTTTGTTGATACTACCACACATCAATGTACTGACTGAATTCCTTACGCTTGATTTCTGTAACATGCAAACTAGGGAGTGTAATGGTGGCCTAGTTTCTTGCTAATTTTGTTTAGTAACATGTAAATTTTAACTGTAATTTTGGACACGAGGGTGCTGCTTTCAACGTTTCAATTGATGAGCTCCAAAGTGGCTACGCCATGCCTTAAGTTATTATACACGAGCTAAGCGAAGTGTTATGACTTAATTGATGCTGCTTTAATACTCATCTGTCTATATTTGCATTCGAAAATTCATAGAATCCAGTAGTTCAGGTACAAGCGATAACGTGTGACCTCGGCCGGCAGTTTTCATTCGTAACAAACAATGGAATTATGCTAGGACTTCGTCACTGGTTGCAAAGAAATATTCTCACTTTCATTCGCGTGATGATTCGGCTGTAAAGAATTTTGTTATTTGTTCAAGAGAGAACATCTCTCTTCTTTTGAAGGCAAATCAAAACGTACTTTGCATCTTGACGAGAAAGACACTTTGAGTCCTTAATCCTTCAAGTTGCAAATGGCGATGGTAGTGGATTTATTAGAAGGCTACACTCGGTTACCTGCTAAATGCCAAGAGTAAATATGGTTTTACAAATTGAATACAATGAGAAGAGTAGCCTGAGTTGACTTGTTAATTTAATTTATGACATTAAATAGGACAAGAGTGAGGGACAAAATTATTCTTCTTTTATTTTCGGTGTCTGCAGCCTGCAACCATTGATTGATTTTCAATAATTCAATTTGATTGATACAAAACGTGGTCTGCTTGCTAACCAGAAATGTACAGAATAAATCTAGAAACTAACTTTCCATTACGGATTCAGTGTTCAGTTGCATCTTTCTGAAGTTGAGAGATGATGATGATGTAGATTTGAGGTCAGTTATATTGTCTGAAGACAAGGGGTCTAATCTTAATTAGATATTAAAACAAAATCACTGATGCTACTTAAGATTCTTCAAGTAATTTTGTATCCTAATTTAAACAACCTTTACATAGATTTCTTCTTTTGTGTGGCTTAAGTTTATCTGGATCTTTACATTCAAATAAAAACAAATATTAAAAAATAGTCTGTCTGAACATAATGTTTCTTCTGGGAACTTGCATTCCTAAACATACGCTCATCGTGATTCTTCAAAGTGCACTGTTGACTGTACAATGCAAAATGTGTGCCCAAGAAGATACAATTTAAACTTTCTCTTCCTCTTCTTCCTGTTACTCGTACCTATTTGAATTTATACCTTCAAGCTACACTACTGTCAGAGGGTTTTAAATGAACTCACTGAAAGACTTACAATCGACAATGAGGTGTTTGAATGCCTCATTGAAGTGATCATATACTTTTATGCCGTGTGTGGCACTGCAGATTTGGATTAGGTAATACATTTCTATAGCCCCATGCATGTAGCAAAAGATTATTTATTGGGATTGAGCGATTTGCTTTCAGTAGTTCCAGATTTGTAAGATATCGATAAGTTTATGATGCATTTAAGCATTTAAAAAATGTCTACACAACGAAAGAGATTAAGCGTCAACAAATGAATCATAGTAAGTTTATTAAAAGTCTTTATAAACAGGTAATATGTGCAGATAAGAACATACAAAACTCGGTAAAAATCAGTCCATTTCTGTAGAAAATTGCTAGCAATGTATTACAAGTCACACATCAAAACAGGCAACCCAATATTTCATGCAAATATTCTTTATCAAAGATCATCAACAAGTAAATTACGCAATCTAATTAGTTCATTACATCATTAAGCATTTATCATGCACATGCTAATGCTTCAAAGATTCATCTGAGCACACGGAAGCTTAGCTTGCCTAAGGTTAAAAAGAAAAATTTGGTTTCAACGAGAAGGTAATCATAACCTGCCAGTTATTCAGTCAATGATAACATTAATCACGGCACTCCTCACCATTAATCCTGAGGAATTCACGCTTTGTGCAATTGCTGATACTCTTAACTAACTAACTAACACAGACTGAACATGAAGTATCGATAGCTTGAAGGGCGTTGAGTCTGGGCTTTAAGTAGGGTATCATGCTGCTGATCAAATAGAAGATTTTAGATGATGATTTACTTAAAAATGGCAATGCCCTAAGAATGCACACACGTTTATATTATTAGCCACAAAGACTTGTGAAGACGCAATTAATTTGTACAAGGGGGTGAGAAACAGATAACGCTTAACAGATTTATTGACTTTGACTTACTTTAAAGCTAAAAGTGATGATTCTGCATATGCACCGTGCTGAGAAATTCTTGCAAACCTCAAGTGTTACTTCCACTGCAGTACAAGATACAATATTATCCATCAAACAAAACTCCATTATGTGATTTTTGTTCGTTTCATTGTGGTTCTTAGCTAATTTGACGAGATAATATTGTGTCAGGTATAGTTAAAAAGATGTTTTTCTAGGAATAAACCACCTACTAAGGAGAACTTGAGATCAGACCTTGAACTGAATTCATGTGGGAGAGAAACAGCAAAAAGGAAACAAACCTTATCTTGCGACTAGGATGTTTTATAGTAATTAGGAACATGTTGCATGTATTTTAATACAAGTGCTAACCAACTTGTGTGGATTGGAATGCATATTATGTTATTTTTTAAATCAATTTATAACACGACGAGAGACATTTAAAAGGAACTTGTTATCTCCTGTCATCCTTCAATTAAGTAGTTGTGCTGCTCGCAGTTTTTTGCGCACCTCCGGTACTTTTGATTTTTTATTAGATGCACCGTATACCACTGATTTAGAAGATTTGAAGTGATCTAATTAAAATATTCTAAGCTTAAATTTGATCAGGGTTGCTTTTGTCAAATTATTGCTGAAAGTTCAAAAGCCAAAAGAATTATGCAACTTCTGAAGTAAACTTATTTGAATTGTTTTGTTTTTCCAATTAGTGATCTATGGTCAATGTTTTTTGTGGTATGTGAATATAGTGTGATACAATAATAATATTTTGTCTAGAGTTCTCCCAGGCAGCATGCAAACAAGCATGTTTTGTTCAGAGTGTAATGAACGCCTTTTTGAAGGTAAAAGATATTCCTCTCGTTAAAATGCGTACAATATTATTTTTTTCATTGCGATGCATATTAATAGTTCGCACGATACCCAGTCTGCAAAAGAACCGTATGCGAAGTAAAATATTTAATGTCATAATTCATTTATGACAGTACGTAAACGGTGTATACAGTTTGTATGACCATACAAGTAGATGTTATGACTAATGACAATGACGTGCAAACGGATGCATGCGACAATTTCAAAACTTGATGTAGGATTCTCTCCACTTTGTTTTAATCTGGTTCCCAATGGATAATTATTATGATAGTCACAACAAATAAGAAATAACAAATGTCATGAACTTTTCTTAACTAAATAAAGCAAAAGTCTTTTCATGCTTACTTGTTAGTTTAGTATACTTATTTCCCATTGATGTATTACTACACGTTTGTTCCCTACGTACACGTGTAAATCCAATGGATGAAAAGAAAAGTGTAATCTAATATGCAGAAAGATCATTATAGCACTAAAACTTCGCCATTCACCAAACATGTGTTTCCTTTACCTTATAAGTTGTAAGCTAAGGTGAGGGTTAATTATTAAAAGTATCAGTTGACAGTGTTATAAGTTCATCAGCACACACATAATGAACACAAAGGATCAAGAGCCCTGCAATTATCCATATGCACAAGTTTAAAGCTACACGGCATTAATGAACTTTCTACCAGCTCGTTTCCTTCACATGGCATTCATTAAAGATTTTTACTACTTATTTCCGAGACGCATTATGTGCCAGTGACTTTTTAATCCTTTTCTTGCGCATTATGTAAATAAGTGTAGAGGATTGGCGAAGAGGATATTTAATTTAATTATCAAGTTATCAAAGGACACTTATTATTATGTACTGTTAGCCATAAAACTCCACTAGCCTGACATTTTCTCTGCGAAGTTAAATCAACTATTGCGACCGACTATAATATACAGAAAATAAAAAATGGACGGACTCAATCGGTGAGTTTGTAAGATGAAGTAAGTCGTCATCACAAGGAATGGAAGAAGTAGGTAATATGAAAGTC
>JAQGAC010000065.1:0-57353 GCA_034696585.1 Isotomurus maculatus | reverse complement strand
GTTCCATCCTCGACAGACAGACGTCCGGATGGACGGATTACGTACTCCCATAAGCCCAATTACCTGGGCTAAAAAATTGAAAATGATAGACAAAACAGAACCCTCTCATTGTGAATTCACAATCAGGTAGCTAAGCAGAAGATGAAACGCTGCATATCAACCGTAAAGTAACTCATCTTTTCTCCTTATGAACGGCTAACGAGAATTACTATATCTTTTCATGGGAAAATTTGCGTATTTCAAAGTTCATAAATTAAGTAACAAGTCTTGGTATGACCTAACTAGCTTATTATACCAACGTTGGGATTTTTAATTGATTTTGAAAGCGTAGTGGAATACACCTAAACATGAGTACACAATGATTTGATTACCTTGTGCGGGTCCGTGCAAAACACCACTTGAACCTTCTCCACACTTGCGTGATCCTTGAGTTTTGACAGTCTCTAGAAAAACAAGTATTATATGATGTTATAACGTTCTAAATCCCATAGTGCATCATCGCTGAAAATCCCAGCTGTCTTTGTTATCATGCAATTTTGTAGTAAAATACATCCAACTTCAAAAAACATTTACAATATTCGTTTTTAAAATTTCAAAGCAGTTTTCTCGATCTTGCTATTTTACCTCACAAGACTTCCATAAAAACATAACTAAAACGGCTTGGATATATCTGCATACTTATATAAGCTTCCTTGATAGTATTCTTGACTATTTGAAAACTAAATATTACAGCGTCAAGACTAAGATTATCCGATACACACGGCACCAGACCTAAAAAACTCGTTAAGTTATTTCCTGGAAAGCTAATTCTTTGGCAACAATATCAGACGATTAGGCATTTAGTGGTTTGTTTTCAGAAGATTACTAGTTGGGCATGAATGCATCCCATAATGTTCGATCGCAAATTAATTACCTAATGCTTCCTCGAGAGCTCTTTCAAGGTCATTTTTCTCATGACCGGATTCAAAAAGCATCTTCAATTTTTCATAAATTTCCATCAACGAACCGTCATTTCTGTTCTTCAAGGAAACTAAGACCTCTTTGAAGTTTTGCACTTGGGCTTTCTTAGACTTTACTGTTTCGGCCATTTGGATTTTTTTTTCAATTTCATCCAGTTCTTGCGCTTGTTTATTAATGTTTTCTCTTTTCTGATTCATCTGGTCCTCTAGCACATTTAGCTCCTCACTTGTCGAGTCCAATGGTGCCGACGATTCTTCGTTTTCATCGCCTGATTCTTGGTTATCATCTGACAAGTCTACATTTGTAACAAAGACAAATAACCTTACAGATTGCATTAAAGGTATCAGGTGTTTCGCTAAGGATTACTTTGTTTGTTTGTGCAATCCTCCTCCTTAAATAACTTCGTATCGTGGAGAAATTTCTAAGCATTTCAGAATGTAACTTGTACATATTTTCACAAAGAAATATGGTTTTTATTTAGCCCTCAAAATTTAAAGAAAAGTTTTCAGTGTAGGCGGTTAGAAATGTTATTAATAAGTTTCCCATGATAACTTTAACAGGATGTGCATCCATGTCAATCTCAAAAAGGATTTGCTTGAGCATACTACAGAATGCTCTAAACCTTCAAACAGATTTATAAAACTTGCTCAGCTGAATGCTGTGCAATCTATCAAATAAAATCTAGTAAGGACTGCCAGGCTTTCTATCTGTATTTAAAACTATGTACGTGTACATTAAAACCAGTTTTAAATGAAGTCAATATGTTTCAATTTCATACACAATTAGATAACAGAATCTCTAGAAAGTATTTACAGTTCAGTGCCCCGTTTATCACAGGAGATAGGTATTTAACCATGCGAACCTACGCAGCCTCTCTTGCTTGATAAGATTAACAGGGCTACGCAAGAGATTACGTTTTGTATTTGATTAAAATTTCAATATTTCATATCGTCTGCATTGAAACTACGTGCGCATTAATGTATGTAACATAATTAATTGTACAAAATTTTGGAAACAAGCCCTATGGTATCATTATCATTGCATTTTAAAATCCGTACAATCGCCGAACTCACCTCCTTTAGAACACTCCGTGAGAACGTTTCCTTCATGCAAGCACTTCGGAAATTCAACGACATGGTGTTGGTCAAGGCAAATCCTGTAATTCCAGCGCAAATGCCCTCCTCGCTTTGCATCGTGGTAGTCTTTGACCAATTGTTCCCCGAGGATGTCTATCCGAGTTGAGTTCTTGGGCCCACAACTTGTTTCGAATGTTTGAGCGTCTAAATAAAGTAAGTCCTCAATAATATTTACTACTTGCCTTCTAGACAACTAATAGAGACAGACATGTTTAGGTGGTATACTTAGCTGCCCTGTAATGAAACCTACCAAACAGTTTTACCAGAAGTGACGAGAAAAAAATTTTAACATCCGGAGTGTGGATTACCCGTTCGAAAACAGTAAGATTACTTCCGAGCTCATGTCCCCCATGATGCTTGTAAACTTGGTATATCTGAGATATGTTGATAAATCATACATTTAGTTTGACTTCAAGTTATAAACAGTCGAGAAAAAGACAATGCGATGTTCATCTCTTACCTTTGCACGAAAATCTTCCCCCTCAGTTCCTTGTAAATAATACTTCCAAAGACTGCTTTGATATTCCTTTGAAGCATCAACTAGTGCAATCACAAACGAATCAGTGCAGTATCCTTTACCGTGTTCGGGTTGTTGCTGCAAATACTTTTTTTCTACTTCGTTGCAAATAAATTTAACCGTCAGTGCATTCTGTAAAAGCCAAAAGCGTAAGAGATCATTCGTTAAAAATGTCATATTTTAATTTGTATCACCTGAAGTTTTGCTTCTAGTTTGCGCTGTAAAATCGATTGTGAGGTCATACTTCAGGCAACTAGATGAAAACGGAAGATTAAATATTATCAGCGAGATGAATGCGTAGAGAATAAATAAACGTGCACACTTGGCACTTGACGCCTGGTGGTTAATATCATAAGCCTGTTAATCGTCGAAGTATTTCGTGTTTTTTTTGTGTTATTGAACAACATGCCAAATAGAATTCAACGTGCAAACAATCATGAGTTTTGAAAACGTGCGTAGTAAGAAACCTTCATCATTCAATCCGCAGAAACAGATGAATGCAAAGGTATACTCAGAAGTGCAGATTATTCCCTAATGCTGAAACATGTCTACGAAGGTTCGCAACGGTAGTCAGGATAAAATTGACTCTTTCATTGTAATATGGTTAAAATATTCGCAATCCTACATAAAGCTTCATCTAGAAGCTCACAATCAGTTGTTTGGGAGTTGTCATCGTCAAGAATTTCGGATTAAAAGTTTCTTCATATTTTATTAAACCAACTGCCTTTGATGAAATAAACGTTATTTTGAGTGTGACGACAAATCCAACACCTGTTAGCAGCTGTCAAGCTTCTGACGATCATCCAGCATTGCTTATTTTGGCTTAGATTCATAATTATTTTTTTATCTTGTAGAAGTCTGCAGAAGTTTTGAGAAAGCGGAGATATCAGTAAGCAACAAAAATTCATATCCTTTTATCGTTAGACAATTTTTAAAATGTATGGTAACCTCAATCAAGTTGTTTTGCTTTATCTGGAATAAATACACGCAGGAGCTTAAAAGTGGCAGACATACAGCATGGGCTAAATAATCAATAGGAATGTGGCTTATTTCAAACTATTCTTTCAATAAGACAATACGCTGAAAAACTTTGCCAGCACATTATCTAAAACACTGAACACCATTGAGAAGACACAAGAATTCATGCAGAAGTTAACTAATAAGATTGCGTGTCCTACTTGTTTGTTTCATAGCCAAGCATTCTGTGTACAGTCAACAAAGGTTTTCTCACCAGGAACAGAATTTGTAATGTAATTCACTTAACGTTAATCAGTCCATCCCTATTCGTCCCTTAGCATCTGCCTTGTCGATGTACGTGTCTCAAGGGAATTACTATTATTACGGTGCCATAACTCTCGGCTTTACTATTATGGCACAAGTAAGATCAAATTAAGTGCCTCCAAGCCCTATTTACCTCGACTATTTTTTCCTTACGACAGAAGATATAAGTATACTAAATGAAAGTATTACTTGATTCCACTTCTACTCGCTGCAAATATTACACCGATAAGTGGGCCGTGCAACTAAACAGAAAAAAAATATTTTTGTAATTGGGCTCATAACAAAAGTCAAACAAAAGTTTCCACATTGATGCTTAACACACCCGTGACAAATGCTTATACCCCATCATGCAGAACTCGCCTAATTCTTGAAATCCATGCAGCTCATTTGCTTTAAAACCAAAGGAGAACATCTTTTCGCTGGCATTAAGGACATTTCTTTTTGTTAATTGAGACCTTTATCTTTATATAAAGACGCAATATTGGCCCTAGAAACCCCACTTAAGCACGTTTGTAAGAATCACTTTAAAATTTGCTCGGGGCAGCTTTCAGACAGTCTGTATCCGATTCAACTCAAATTTTGAACCAAAGGACCTTTGCATAGTTTATTGTGTCTATCAATAGTTGACTTGCTATGTTAACTCAGACGACCTTGCAGAGTAATTAAGTATTTTCTAAAATGTGAATATTGTTACATGACGTGGAGTAGATTTAACAAGAAGAAGCTGGGGGACCTGCAATTGTGCAGTGTTATTGAAGTAACGATTGCAGTTAAGTTGGGCTTTTTGGTCTCCCCCAACCCCTTAGCAACAGCTAATTAAACAATTTTCACTTAAATTCTAAGGAAATCGGGAAAAAGGTTTTCAGATTAACTGTGCAGGTAAATTGCATGGACTTCCAGAGGCCCACAAGTTTTGTAATTGTGCGATATTTGCTACCAAAGTGGCCAAAGCCTGAATAATCCTATCTGTAAACCTATTTATCTGGGCTTCAAGAATCTGCTTGGTGTAGGTTTTGTCATTGAAAGCTACTTTCGAATATTAAAAAATATAAATTATACCGATTTTAAGTGTGTGCTTTTATATTGTAGTCAGACTTTCAAATAATCGAAGCTTTTTCAAGGGCGAGGGGCGTGGTGTCTTGTCAGTACATGGGGCTGCAGGCTTTTAGTGTGGTGCATGGTGGTAAGCTAGGAAAGTACTTGATAAATTCGTTTTAATGCCCTTGACCCCAAATCACCCTTTAATGCTTCAATGACATGCTTTTTAAAATCTCTACACCAGTACTGAAAATGAAATGTTGTCGATGTGGAAGTTTTGGTTGAAAAGGCTTCGCTGAATCATTGACATGACTCGGCAAGAAGTAACTAACGGAAATCGGAGAAATTTAGTAGACTACATAGAAGAGGCTCGTAGTCTTTTACGTTGCATTGATGCAAAGTTTTGTTTACTTGGCGTACGCAGTTTCTAAAAGCGCATTGATTTCAAGCAAAAACAAATCTTGTACCTCTTTAACAATGTTTGCATACATTCATTGTTTCAGTGTTTTCATTTTTTGTTCTAAATTATTATAATTACGAGAAAACATATCAACGGCTACGAGGTAACCGAAGACTTTGGAGGATATCCTACTATTTATGTTCAGGCTAAGTGATAAGGAGAGCCCATCAAAGGCTGCTACTCAGGTCTCTTGTGGAGCCGTCGCAGTCACTCACAGTAACACAACTGATCTAATTTGTGTACACACACCTATTTCAATACGGCAATCATCTGCCTGATATAAGGGTTCCTCGTCGTCCAACACCACCGGACTCATGAGCAGGGGATTGTAGGAATACCCACCAGTTTTACAATAGTCTAGCATAATCCTGTTCTTTCGTGAGTCGTAGAACGGGACCACAGAACCATGTAGTCGTGGCTATATACTGCTCACTTAAACACAATTTTGCTTTGATGTCAACATTGTTGAGGATGTGTTGCCTTCCTGTCGGCTAAAAGAACCTAATTGAACATTACTGATGCATTAAGACAAAATTGATTGAGATTGCATTCCTTAAAAATTAATAAAACTAACTGAAAAAGATAGCACACGTGAATTAACGATATTCCTGTCACTCAAAAAACCGCTTTTATCGTAAAACAACGTAGATTTTTGTATTAAGCGAAAAAGAAATTTAGGGGCAGAATATAATCATTTGCTTCAAGGAGTAAACGTACCTTGTTTTGCGTCTTTCTCAAAAATGAGCATTGAATTCAATGAACCACAATAAAAACCAAAGGCCCAAAACAAACACACCTTAAAAGTACCCAGGCAATTAGTCGACAGCAAATATTTTAATCAAATCGAAATGTGTACAACCGAAACAGACTTACTTGTTCTTTGTTCACTGAAATCCAAAACGATGATCAGAAACAAGTATTCCACACGCAACTGAAAGGAAAGAGACAAGGTTACTTTTGATGTTACCTGGACGCAAGGATGCTGATTAATGGTGCATAATGAAATTTTTAGCGAAATACATTCTACACCTTTGTTTTGTTTATTATTCAAATAGCAGTTGTGTATTGTAGTTTTTGCTGTTTATTTGTTTGTTTAGTGTTAATGTTGAATATGTTGGTTGCGTCCCTATTACTTCGCTGGTAGTTAGTCATTTTCTTACATTTTGGGTGCGTGAGATACGGCAACATCAACACAGTATTCATAAACATGACTGTTTAAGCCGGTCTTAAACAAATAACCAAACTTAAACAATCTGCTGTCCGACTCTGAACGATAACTTTGTTTTGTATCTTATCAGGTCGGACGTTTTGTGTTTTCAAAAATTATGCATGAGAACGAGAAGGCCAGTTTTCTTACAAAGGTTCTACTATTAGCTATTTTTTAGACACAAAAAAATGCAAAGTAGGCATTTACTATTATTGATTGGAGAAATAACTGCTTTTGTTTACTTGTCACTCAGTACATGTCTGCGAGCATAGTCTTAATATTTTGCCTTCAGCGTATTAGTTTTTCAAGTTTACCATCTTAAATTCCAAATTCCCTTCTTCCCTTAATTTTCTTAAATGTACATAACAGAATTTCGCCTTTGTTAGCTTGTAGGGTTTAGGTATCATAAAAGCATACTATTGCAAAGACACTGAAATTGTAAGTTGTACGATGCAGAGGATTTATGAATTATCATATTATAGGGTAACAGAAATGAACAGTTATCATTAATAAAACTTGCTTGCCCTAAATTTCCTTGCAGCAGATATACTGCAACAGGTAGTCTCCCATCCCGAAGTCATTCACAATATTTTCGATACCATCGAAAAACATAAGATCATTTACACCTGTACATTTGTGAAGATTTAAAATAGGAAGGAGGTTTATTGAAAAGAAACTGTGTGGTTTTTTAGTGTTAGGATATACAAGGGTAGTCATCGTAAAGTCCACATATTTGAATGGGGATAACTAAGCGAATCTTTTACCGAACTCTCAAAGGTTTACTTTGTAGTCTATGCAAACTTCTCAAAATTTCAAACATACCGTTCAGCTTTCGAGAAGTGTAAGTATAAGACTTAAAGGAGGCAGTAAGCAGAAAATTTCGTTAATTGGGGTAAATGGCATCAATAAAAATGTTAATGGTTAAAAGGAAATGTCGATGGTCGTTAATTTGACAAATACGCAACCACTTGAAGTACAAAAAATACACAACCACTTATTCACCTTTGGAATAGTGATCTTTGTAGCAAACTTAAAATTGTACACCGAATCTAAAACAAGTCAACAACAGGCTTATCATGTTTTGCCATGCATTATATTTTTCTGAGCTCACATCTACTACGATTGGAGAGGATGGTGTTTCTGAATTCTTTAGGGAATCACAGCTTTCTTGATACTGTGTCCTAAAGCAAGATGGATATTGTGTAGAGAGGAAATATAATCCACGTTTAAATCATAACAACTGAAATATAAATATCCTGAGAAGCCTCGCCGAGAAAACACATTTATTCTGTAACATGCTGATATCGCATTAACACTTAATATCCTTGCTTAATTGCGATGCATATTATTTTAGTACCCACCAGGGTTTTGCAATTTTAAAGTTGTCTTAATTTCTTTCGAGCTTTCAATTAAGTTCAAAACAGATTACGTAATGCCTGGCTTTTCCTAAGTTTGGTTTGCGAAAGAATAATTTCCCTGACTTTCTTATACGTGCTAAGAGCAGAAAATAAAACGATACATTACCGTGGATGATAAACGCCAGACTTCTTTACGTCCTCAGTATTCAACAAAGTAGGAAATTTTTCACAAGTAGAAAGTAAAAACTCGTAAAAAATTGTAGGTTTATGTAGTGAAATCCTGCGGACTCCTACTTTAGGTTTCGACTGAAATGAACTTCTGTATATTCCCTTGTTATATCACTTTTCTGCTATGGTACTTCCATAGTCTCCTCCTCCGTTCCGAATGTTAGCCTGAAGACTGAAAAAACGTGTGGTTGTGCACTGTGCCGTAAGCCCGCAATGCTCTGACCTGGACCTCATTACACAACGAGGAATGACCGCCTATAGTACAGATTGCGGGGAAGTTAGCTCGTGTTCTTGAGGAGACACTTATCTCAATATGCAAACGAATATCATTTGGCTGATACACTGCCCAAAAAGCGAGTAAATTTCATATCGTAACCAGTTACATTTTCGTGTTCGTGCGCAACATCAGCCAATGTGCTTTAACACAAGAGTGGACACTGCATTCTCTTAGTTCGTATTTTGGACTTGCAGTTAGAATAATGATAGAAAGTTATCACAGTCCTTTTCCCGCATTTGCTGTACCAATGCATCGTTGTTTGTCCAGAATTCCAATATTGTTCCAAGAGCGTTATTGAACTCGTGATAACAAGAACTCCTACTACAATCAGTGTAATACGCCCTCCATCAATTGAAATGCGAGGAACATTTATCGTGCTACTTAATTAACAAACACTTTTTTATTTACATTTACATTTCTGTAAAAGAAATGTTCGGTTCCGGTAATACCTGTCCCACTAGTTCATATTTCATACTCTTGTTGTCTTCTACAATAGGCAAACAATATTTAATCTTAAAACATTCAAGCTATTTGCTTTCTGTCCTTCCTCTGTTAAAAAGTGCTAGTGTGTAAATTCTACCAATTTCATTAAACAGCAGGTTTCACATAAACAAGGTAAGTGGAAATAAAGATTGGTACATAGATATTTAGTAGAATCTCAAAACATTCATGAATACCTGTTTTGAAATTTTGAATTGTAACGCAAGAGAGAATTATTGCGTAAGTAACAGGTGCTTGTCCTAGTTTGAGAATAAACTCAAATCAATTTTGTATAATAGTTTGTCCCGAAATTTAATTTCTGTGTAATTGAAATGCTATGATGCTTTAATGTCGTAATTGAATGCGATCCAGCATATTGTCATATAAAACAAAAGTATCACTATCTCCCCTTTTATAGCACTGCGGCACCTGCAGAATTATTTCTATAAAATTGAACATGTCGCATGGAATTTTATTCAAACTAAGCCGAACTGTCTGAGTAATACATGCGGGTAACAATTTTGAATCCTGAAAATGGCTTATGATTGTATTTCTTGCACCTTAATTATATAACCTCAATTAGTTTTTAAAGAATGGTAGATTTGGTGAAGTAAAGCTGATTTCCAATTTGAATCAAGTTATCTGTCTGCACAGATATTTTGGTGAGGTAAGTTAATGTCAAGGACAAGGAGGCATTCATAATTTCTCTCATTAGTATAGACTGCGACGTCTTAATCAATCTCACGTTTATAGCTTTAGTACTACGACATAAATTCATGTAAACGTTCATAGGAATTACCACAGAAAAATCCAGACATTATGGAAAATTGGCGTCATCGGACAATAAAGTCATGAATGAGCCGTTCAGAATTGAAGAATTTTTTACTGAAGACGATACAGATTCATAGGTCCGTTAGGTTAGGAATAAGTTCGAGTTTACTTGCAGAATTTGGGAACTTTTTATGATCATAAAGCTATAGGGCTGTGGAGCACAACATACGCCCGTAATTGGTGGGAGTAGAGCTTCAAAGAAACCCTGACTACAACGTATACATTTGAATCCCCATGAATGCGGTTTCTACGAAGCACAAAAATTAATTTCCATGTAAATTGTTCTGAAGATGCTAGTACAAGGAAACCATCTAGAACAAAAAAGCTTCATGTGCGGACGAAAAAGAAACTCAAAATTTGCTTTAAGCATATTTGTATATCCTACGCTGCATTGGAATTTTTGCCTGCATTGGAATACTTAACACAGTTTGCAACTTGTAACTGATTTCATACATAAGACTGTGACTGCATGTCAAATATTGTATGCCGCTTGAGTTTGAGCGTAAATGGATGGTAACTGGAGTAAGTATAAGCTGAGGCTGATTTTAGATGTTGGGTTCAAACTTTCAAGTTGAAATAAAAACGTACGTTAAAGTGTGGCGTTTTCGACGTTTTTTTTTAAATTCCTGCGCCTACAAGAAATTCTTTTAAACAACGTCTGCTAATATTTTTGATACAAAACCGCTTGTAAAATATAAGAAATATCACATGTTTCAAAAATTTGAAATTCTTTGAGCAAACTCATAGTTCTAGCGATGGTCCACAAGTCAAGTCAATTCATTTTGTGAAAATAAAATTCTTGTTTCGGCCAAAAAATATTTAAAAAAGTCAAAAAAATCGAAATTTTATATTTCAACTCAAGATTGTGGCCGAAAAATCCAGCATCAGCCGCTGAAATTTTCGCCCTTTTGCATGTAACTTTTTAGTGCATTTAATAACCCCACGCATTTTGGTGTAGCTCTCTAGCACGAGTGCATTGTTAGAATGAGAATATGTATTCAATTATATTCAGAATACCATGTAAGCAAAGATGGTCGCTACTTACTTCTAACTTTTAGTATGTTAGCTATTGAAAATGATGTAGCCAGAGTCATGTATTTTTTTAGATTTATTTTATTTTATGAAACGTAGCACACTGTAACTGGGTTCATAAAAATTTCCACGGACAGCGGCTAACATGCATATAATAATAATAATATTTGTTTATTTGCTCAAGATTGATGTGGCCATTGCCTTTACAATCACATTTCATCGCATAATATTTTACAAAAAAAAGATTCTTATAATATAGTTTCTTATAACAAGTTTTCATACATCACATTCCACTCTTCTCTTAAAATGACACATTTGCTTAGTAAATTATGCAGCGTAATAAGTTTTGCTTTATCAAGGGTTTTCACCATTTGAAAGTATTCATACTCACAAATTGGGATTGCACTATTGAAACAATTATCTCTATCATATTTGTAGGCAGGACACTCACAAATTATATTATATAGGCTTTCTGGAAGCTGGAGGCTGCAAAGAGTACAATTATTCACCTCTTCTTCATCTACCCTTTTAAAATAGCTTTTTATAGAGTTTAATTGCACAGTATTACCTTTAATGCTTAATCTAGGTACACTAAGTTTTAGTTGGGTTTTTAGGATAACATATTTCCAAGGAACAGTTACATTCATTACTTCATCTATTTGTGAGTGAGTCCTAAATATATAACTGTAGTGTTTACTTTTGTTGCTTGATTGCATTTGGACAATGTAATCTTGCACTAATTTTTCCAACATAGTTCGAGTGATTTCAGACATCATTTTGCTTACATTTTCAGAATTAACAATATCAGCTATAGTTTTATTCGTATGCTTGACAACAATAGTTTCTAGATCCCTTGTTTTAATTCGAAGATCTAGAAAACATTGGTAAATAAGACTGGATTCATTTTGTTGTAGAATTTTGTGCAGAAATTTTAAACCGTTCTTGACAACGTTCACCTCTATTGGTCTACAATTAGTTTCAGGCATCAAAAATCATCTATGAGTATACATTGGTACTGAGGATAACCTTCTAAGGAATTTGCTTTGGAAAATTACTAATGATTTTAGTTCTGTGCATCCCCACACATGAGAACAATAATTAAGTACCGTGTTTACCATTGAATTATATAGTGTTAGTCTTGCGTCTAAAGTATTTATTTTTCCTCTGTAGTAGAGGTTAAAAATTCTGGCTTCTGCAATTTTAGCTTTGTCAAGGAAGTGTTTTGCTGTTTTACAGTAATCGATTGTTCCATAGAACGGTACCCCAAAATATACACAACTGTCAACTATCTCGATTATACAATTTTCCCAATAGAAAATAGGTTTCTCAAATTTTGATCCTTTAAGTCTAAACATTACAATCTTAGTTTTGTGAAGGTTAATTGTGAGATCATTATCTCTGAAGTAGTCTACAAGGAGATTTATTTTAACCTGTAGATCATGTGCATTATACGCTAAGATAACCATATCATCTGCATACAGCAATATATTAATTTCAGCCTTCCTCACTTTGATAGTAGTGGCGTTACATTCATTTAATTGGCTTATTTAATCCTCTAAGAATAATACAAATAACTTAGGGCTGAGGGTTTCACCTTGCAAGACTCCGTTTCTTAAGTTGAATTCTTCACTGTCTGCATGTACACCTTTTACTTCGGCTTTGATATTAGAATAAACACTTCTGAGGTTCCTTAAAAATTTACCAGAAACCCCAAGCTTATCTAATTTTACCCATAATTTATCGTGATTAATTGTGTCAAAGGCTTTTGATAGGTCTACAAACATAGCATGCATTCGTCTCTTCTTGCTAACATTCAGTTGCAAAATGCTGTTTAATACAAATATATTGTCTTCTTATCCATAACCAGTCCTATATGCTGGATAACATGCATATAATGACTCACGTGTCTCCAGTATAGCTAATTATTACTGCAACCATTTCTGATGCCATATCTGGTGTCATATTCTATTGTTGTAGATTGGAAGCAAGTTGGAATGAAAATATAACAAACCAAGGAATTAAACAATTTTGATTAGTTTTTCCCGAAGGCTTATATCCTTTTGGAACGCAAATACAGATGTTAGCATTTTTTGTGTGAATAAAATAGTAGCTTCTATAGCAAAGAAGCAAAAGATTTGAGTATACTCTCTGTAGAAATTACGTTAACTTAGTTATCAAAATGCGTGCGTGCTATACGTCTAAGGCGTTTCCTGTTAATATTACGTTTTCTTGTACTAGTTGCAAAATGTAGGTAAAATAACATGGTTGCTTGTGACGCTTTATTCTAATCTAGCTGGACCACCCTCTAGTTTAGTTAAAAATAGTAGTTTTTGTGGCGGAGCTGGACTTCAGCCGGCCAACCATATTAAAACGTATCATTGCTGTTCGTATAAAGGTCTACGAGAGGTGAAACGAGGCGGGTTTTATGTTGTAGTGAAAATAGATAAAATTCGAAAAGGATTATCTGCACTAAACTCGTAAACGTCTAAATCGTCAGCTTTGCATTTTAATTCGTGGTCACAAGGATTATGCCTCGAATTCACTTGTTATACTCTCCAAAGAAACCTTCTTGTTAATTCTTGCCGCAACCCTAACTGTCTCAACGGACATTCTCAAAGAAAAACCATAACTGATATTGAGATAATACGTATCATGCCATAAAATTATTTATTCGTTGTGTTATGACAAAGATTTTTATTAGAAAAAACCAATTGCAGGTTTTAGGGTGACGTTTTTATAGTTTGAGGGCCCAATATCTTTTATCTGATTTGTCAAATATGTGATTACCTGTTTTTGCTGTAAACTACAGCTGGTAACTATTTTAACATTCCTCGAGCGCCTCGAGGGCTGTACAGGACACAGATATAAGATTCACAGTAATAGCCAATAGTTTTTTGTACTGACTTATTTATTTGCTAAAGGAATTGAAAACGCTTGCAGGCAAAAGATTTGTAATTTTTATTTTTAAAATGCGAATTTCATAACGTTTTTAATTTAGATCAAGGTATGGAAACGGAAGGTGCTTTAAATAGAAAAATTAAAATAAGTTAAAAACAACAGGTTCACCAGCAAAAACCTATGTGCCATGTATAATACACAAAAAGCAGTCATATAATCTTGTCCAAATTAGTTGGCACAAGAAACCAGTAAAATATATTTTTGTAGCCTACGCGTATGAGTAAAAAATTTTTCTGTCGGAAGCCAATTTGGAGTTCATATTATTTATACATTTCGAAAAAAAGCTTTCTGGCCCCGTTGTGAACTATCCGAACTGCAGGTTGAAAATATTGAATAAGTAAGCGTATCTGTATTCTGCTAAGAAGGAGGCAAAATGTTTAGATATTAAGTCCAGGAAAGCAAGTAGGACGAAAGTTCATTTCCTCATATGCGTGCGGGGATAAATTTTGCAGGAGAAGTGAGTTCGGATGATTTTGAGTGCATGATGGTGAGCTGACTTGCATATATACCGTTTCGTATTGTCGACCGGCAAGCGGATTCTATTGTTTTGCAATGATTAACATGCTAATGAATGTATACTTCAAGACCCATGTCTAGATGATCGTGTTTTTGACGACAACGTACAATAGTTATTCGACCTATTACAGACCGTGGGGCCAAATTAAGGAATAAACCTAAATGTATTTACTGCTGAACATAAACATATTTATTTGTAGAGTTTAAATTGCCTAACAAGCTTTCAAAAGGAAATAAAACAAACTAGGCGATTGTGTGTGCCCAAACGATTCCTGCATGCTTGGGTGTTCATTGATCTGCAAGTATAAATTTAACATGCTCCTGCAGTTGAAATCGACCTTAAAAACCTCCGGATGGTCTTGATAGGGCAAAAAAGGAATAATGCTCTTCTTTTCGGCGAGAGTTTCTGGCAGAGATAGAAGACACAGGCACTTCCGCTTGATCGTTGTAGGAATCCAAAACAACCTGCAAATCATCGTCGGCCAAATCGCCACTGTCGTTTGTGCCTCCAAATGGTCGCGAAAAATACTGTGATGGAACTTTTACGTCTCGTTCCATGTGCCTTGAAATGAAGATATTTTCTTGGGCACGAATTTGGTTGCAGACTTGGGACATCTTTTCTGTTATTTCGGTCGGAGTTCTTGGTTTAGGCTTACGCCTGGCTGGATCTGGTGCATTGCCCTACTGGACGTCTTAAATATATTTTGAGGATTCACATATTTGAAAGACCTTGGAGTAATCCTACTCCAAGATAGAGAAGCGGTACTAAACAGGCAAACTACACGGTACAAGCCCTCTACGGGTACCTGGAGAAATGTGTATTTTAAAGGTTGTGGGATATGGATATGAAAACTGTAAATGATAACCTAAATTAGGAGAACTCTGCGGATTTGAATGTTCTGGACCTATGTTGGGAGAATCGGAGGAGTTTTCAGGAATATTCGGCGTCTTCGCAGTTTTGAATTTGGCTTTTACTTGAGCCAAAGAACTGGTCGAGAAAACCCAAGAGGAACGCCGTTTCTTTCCTTCACAAAAACAATTTTGACATTGCACTCATTTGCCTTTGATGGCCTTGATCTGAAGACAACATACCCAACTTCATAAATTCTGCATATTTACCTTAATCCGAGAGTGCTGTTACACCAAAAAACAACTAATTTTGCATCAATATGCAAATTTGGAAAGCACAAAATAAGATGACGTTCAAGTAGTTTCGTAAAGTCGCCAACTAGAAGGCTTTGGGGGTTGAGTAGTTCCCATTGAATTTCGAAACGGATGACCTATCTTTGTTTTTAAGCATAATGGATGTGTTCAAATTCACATCGCCTTTTCTATTCGAAGTATTAGCTAATATCTTTTCTGCGAATTTCGTGGAACGAATTGTGTTCAAAATCTATCAGCTTATTGAACTTGGCCCATCATAAAAATATTGTTTGCTAGTATTCTCATTGAAACCTTTAGAAAAGACGAAACAGTACACAAGAAAATTGGGTAACTGATAAAATCGAGTGATTTTTCACGTGTCTTTGTGGTCAGGTGGTAAAGTGCCCCACTTTGGCAGAAGGAGACCCGGGTTCAATCCTTACATCCCGGATGAGAAAACGTTTTGCACCTGAATTTCTCAAGGAAACTTCGTTTGTGAGCACATGCAACAATGTTTTCAATAATTAAATGCTTCGTCATAAAATTGAGGCCCTCAAAACCTTGAAAAGTCAGATTTTAAAACCTTTTTAAAATTTTGAGTTTGCATGTTTTGAATCAAAACATGCAAATTCGGTTTTTGTAATTTCCAATTTTCTTGTGTACTGCTTCACCTTTTCTAAAGGTTCGAATGAGGATAAGTCAAATATATGTAAGGAATGCAGACAAATCAGCAAGGAAATTTTCTGCTATGTGTATGCAGGCTTTTTGTATTCGTTGTAATTTTTGAGATGTATTTTATATTCAATATTCAATAGTCTACGTGGCATTGGTACATCTTATAATGTCTTTGGAAGTCTCTACGTGATATTTTGCACCCCTTATGAAGTCTAGGTCTTTATTTTATCCAATAGTAATAATTGCGGTCCTCCAACATTTATGGAGATTAATGGAACACACCTGGATTACATTGATAGAATTTTTGTAATTTTAAGAAGGTTTAAATCAACATACATACATACATGTGTGATTAAAATCTGTAATTATTCTTTTCGAAAATTTGAATAAATGTTCTACAGAATTTAATTGCATTTTCGAGCACTTGCGGGCAGTATGTACTTGTAAATGAAGAGAAGAGGATTGTAATGTTTCATTCAAAACAAGGCAATTCGGAAGTTCAACGATGACTGTCTGGGTCGCGAATGCTAAAGCTTACATAAGAAGTATGTAAGCAAGGTTGCATTTAAATAAAATTCTATGCATTGTAGCACAAATAGACTTTGAACACTTCGTATAGGAACCACACAATGAAGATTTCCTGTTCACAACTAAGTAAGGGACCAAGACTTTCAATGCTAATGCTTACATTCTAAGTTTGCTTAGGATTCATTGACTCAAGTCTACTTGCTACAGAAATATCAGATCACTTACCATTTTGACTTCAGCAGGTGAAGACTACTGACTATCTTTGTGAGATAAACGAAACTGCAAATACAAAACAAACTTTACACTAACACAGTTTTACGTGTCGCATTTCCTTCAAAGTTTCCAGAAGTCGGATAAATTGTTTCCTGAACATCAAACCAGGTAAGAGACATTCAATCACAGTTTTAAATCCTTTGGGGGAATCGGAATTTTAGGACTTACAGTCAGACAGATTTGTACGACGAAAACGGGTTTCCATAAGCCATTATTAACTTTCAATATATGTTGAGCACAACATCCACAATGGTTCTAAGTTTTGACGAGGCCGTATGTTCTGAATGCTAAGCATTTTCTAAAAACATTGTTTAGCAGCAACAACAAGAGAAATTCTTTCCTATCTTTGTAGACAGACCGGATGTTTTTATCCCCGATAATTACTTTATTAGCGCTACTCTGCCATTCAGCTTGCCGATAGGGCTGTTGAGTGTGCAAGGGATTTTTGAATTTCAACTGTAATTTTAAACGGTAACAGCTTGGAATTTCAACCAAGTAGACCACACGAATTCAAAGAGTATTTCAGTCGTTCGTATTTTTTGTGGTTATTGATTTATAGAGCAACTACTTTGGACCCATCGTTTTTTTGGTTTTTAAAATTATTTTGGGACACTTTCGGTAGCAGCGTAGTGTTTCCAGCAATCAATATCACCACAATGTGAAGCACGAATGCGTTGGACCTTAGTTTTGGAAATCATGTTACTCATGGTCCACCATAAAAATTGCAGATAGAATTTCTGCATTATACAAGACGATATTATTAAACTAGGTTTTATTTGACCCTTATCATGGAAGCGGAAAACACTCAGACAGTGAATAGAAAGTCAGAATTGTTTTGAACAGGATTTTAGTGTTTAGTAGTACCACTTTTGGTTAGTAAAACCCGCAAGTATGCTAATTGAATCTCTTTTGCAATTTAAACAATTATTGTAAGTGTGCGTCTTTGTTTGGCTTCTCCGGTATATATACAATGCGAACAAGCTTTTCATTTTTTTTCACGCATGCCTTTCAGAAACAAATTCAAGAAAGCATTTAATTGCATAGTTTACGTTTATTGTGTCTGATTTAAAATCATTGTAATAATACACAACACAGAGCCCAACAATCACAACTTCAAACGTCCAACGCTACAGCAAACATTCAGGTATCGAGTTTCAAATATAAGCCTTGTGAAAAATAATCTAAGAAATTATCGGAGTTCTATAAATCATAGATACGCAAATTGACTTTGAACTTGCAAATAATTAAAGTCATATGAAACGTAGCTTGAGGATGCAAATGAAGTGTTAATCAGCGGCTAGGATGTAGTGTAATTTCCATAATTATAGATCGCACGGAATCTTTTCTCTTATTCAAATGCCTGTGTAACCTCGATATTTTAGACAGGAGGTTTTCTTTCACAGTCACAGAAATAAAAACCACATAATTTTAACTTAGACGAAAATATACAACTGTGGACAAATTGGTCGACTTTGTGGAAATTAGCACGTTTTGATGTCTGTAAATTGTTTGTGATGGAATCTCTGACTTTTAAGCTTCAAATAGTTTATGAGTTACATAAAAATACCCAAAAGGTAAAAAAAATTCAGGTTAAAAAAATCTGAAATCGTGGGGCTACGAATTAATTTCCCGCAAACTTTTTAGAAAATGTGATTTTGTACTTTGTGGGTAGTACGTTCGATATAATTCAGCTCAGTTTCTTAGAAACAACATTTTGTTTCAATTTCACAGAAATAAAAACCATATAATTTTATCTCAGACAAAACTATCCCACTGTGGACATATCGGCCGATTTTGTAGAAATTAGCACGTTTTGATTTCACTAAATTCTGCGAGATGGAATCTCTGACTTCTAAATTTCAAGTAGTTCATGAGTAACATAAAAATTCCCGAAAAGTGAAAGAACCAAATGACAAGAAAGTTACTACAATTATTTTGAAGATTTTTTTTAAAGCTGACCCAAAGCAAGGTTTTTCAAGATCGTATTTTGAAGATCGACTTCACAATTTAGTTTGGCTCATTTCGTTGCAATTCTGCTGTAAGGAGTTTACATTTCTGATTGTTAGCTTGGTTGCAAGTCAAACTTGTAAATTGGCCAAAGTTCAAGCGTTTTGGCAGCTGATGGCTCAATTAAAGACAATCCTTGACTTTTAGTTTTGAAACTGCTTTTGTAGGTTTAACAAAGTTTTAAACGATTTCTGAATCTCTAAATCTTATTCTATTCTGTACTTGGGCAAACGTATATGCACCAAATTGGTAGTACTGTTAACTGTTTTGCTAAGATAAGCAATCCAATTCCCTTAATTTGGAAGTTTTTCAGCGTAAGGGTATGTTATGAATGACAGAAATAGGAGTTTAAATTGTAACGCACTACGATGTCTTAGTAATTATAATCGTAACAATCGATGTTAAATTCCTATCGTCATTCTTCCAAGGAAAACAGATGGTATTTTATCTGTTGTACTGTACGTACTTTTTTGGGGCTGGCTTCAACTGTGAGCAAATAAGTTTTATTTACATCTGGAGAATTTTAATGAATAGGAAGATTTCGATATAAAACATGTTCAAAGTAGCTAAGAAAGACGTGTGATTAATTGTTGCCCAGATGTGTAAGATCATGAGTGAGTCGACGAGGAATGCTATATTGAAGACGTTGCTGGGGGCATTGGCGAAAGTGAATGCAATGAGAGAATTTTATCCCAAGGACATCTACAGGGGGGACTGTTGATTTAGTAAGCTGTTGTTCCCGACATATTCCCTTAACACAAAAGTTGGCTTTACTGTTGTAACGGTCTGGTTACGCTGTGCTAAATGAAGGGCCTGTCCAGCTAGGAAATACCTCTGGGGGCAGGATTCGTCGACTTTTGAATAAATAAATAATTATTTGAAGTGTTGAGAGACGAGGTTATTTTATAATAATAACTGGAACGACTTTATTCCACGATAATTCTCATTAAACACTTAAATAATTAGAGATGAGATAGGACTAAATTAAACTTAACTTAACTATTAAATCTAACCTTCTATCTCAAGAGCATTAGACTGAATGACTCTTCCTTGGGAGAAAAAGGACGCGAGGAAGTCGGAGAAGGAATGAGGTCAAGAGTTTATCGCCTAATTAGAAGGAGAGATAATTGAGACGGGAGGAAAAGAGATCGACTCGTCGGGATGCAAATTAATGCAGAAGGAATGGGAGGTGGGGTAAGGTGAGGCATCCCATCCGAAAAGTGTGTGCTGAGTATGGGAAAAATTTTAACCTTGGTGCATATGGCACAGGTGTGGAAGATAGGGAATTTTGGAGTTTTCGAAATCGCTCTAGCTCGGGATGTGAGCAAGATGGAGGAGTTCGGAAGGGCTCAAAATGTTCAAAATCGCATGCTTGGTTTTCTAAAATTTATTTCGTGACCTTGTGACCTGTAGAACATGAGAAATGACCTTTCACACCTGACGTACATACTGACGCCCATAAGGAATATTTTCTGCTCGCAATTAAATTAAATATTATAAAATTGGCTAGATATATTGAGCTGAAAATTGATACACAGAACCTTAGATACATTCTTATTAATATGTGATGCTAACCTAAGCTCCATCTTAACTAATTACACCAATAATCTCACGTCGCCCCAGGGATAGTGTCGATCATCTCTGAGACCACGCATTATTATGTGGGAGGCTCTTACTCTTAACTGACATGAAAATGTTACACTGTTTTGCATATTAAACATTTCAAATCCTCTATGTCAGTAACCAATATATTAACCTGTTCATTGAATTTGTCAGTTACAAAAATCTCATCTCTAGATAGAAATTATGCTTATTTAAACTTCAAACTTGAAATTTCTATTCAAACACACTGTGATTTGAAAGGCTTAACAATATATTTCTTTTTACTTGAATCGATTCAATAACAACTTTACGCAGGTCGTCCTTGTTAACATGTTATTTAAATGGAACGAGGCGGTTGAATGTTCAGAATAAAATGAACCAAGCTTCCATTTGTTGTCAGGTCTTTTGTGCTCTTCTAAAACCCCAAAAACGGATTTTAATCTGACAACCGCGAAGACTGTTCCATCGTGAAACGACTCCATCTTATCAAACTAAACAACTCCGACTGTCCGGAACGTAGAAGGTTCCTGTCTAGGGTAAAAGTGGGCGGGGCAACGTTATAATTTGTAGATTTAAGATCAAGAAAGACTCGTTTTTAGTTTATGTCACGCAAGTTGAACGACATTCCATGCAGTTAAGCGTAGAAAGTTTCAAAATGTACGCCTTTTGGAAAATGAAATTATTTGTGATGTATGTTCTGGAGAGAGTGAATGGTCCTTCGGAATCATAAATATAAACCAGTATAGATTGAGTACTCTGCAAAAGATTTATCCAGCCATGGAGGGTGCGAAATGAAACTCCCTCCTTGAACCATATGTAGCCAAAGCAGAGCCCCTAAGGTACCGGCAACAGAAAACACCTCCCTAAGGAACGCAAAATACAAAATACAGGCAAAAATTTGAAAAAAATAAATGATATTGGTCAATAAGAAGTGGAGGGTAAGCTGACCAATTTTGAATGGAAAACAATCCCAGAGTCACTTTGATTGATCATAGCGATCATATGAAAACAGTGGTATACATTCTTGTTGAAATTGCTGTTCGGAAAACGAGCATAAATCGGGAAAACGGGAAGGTAATGTGCACATCATGGGAAAATCATCGAGCATAAACCCAGCCTATTTCTATCGTTCATCTTTTTTGCAGTTAATGATTTATAGGGCAAATATTTTTTAACCCGACGTTTTTTGGCTTTTAAGATTATATTTGAGTTCATTTGGCAGGAGCGTAGTATTTGCAGCGATTATTATCAAAACAGTTTAAAGCACGAATGTGTTGGTCCTTAGTTTCGGAAATCAAGTTATTAGTGTTCCAATAAAAATGGTAGGTAGGAATTTTGCATAATATACGACGATATTATGAAATTGGGTTTTATTTGGTCCTTACCATGGAAGCGGAAAACACTCAGACAGTGAATAGAAAGTCCAGATTGCATTGAAGATAATTATATTGTTTGTTTAATGTTCAAATTACAAAGCACGTCTTTTGATTGCAAAACCAGAAGTAGTTAATTGAGGTTCTACAGATGTAATTATTTTATTCCTCACAAAGATTAACTGACAAGGGACTTTGCAGCAGTTTCAAATGATGCACGTGCCTTTTATTTTTTATTTGTTCGATTTTGTGTTTTCAGTGCATGGCTACAAACATAAGATATATTCGTTTTATATTAGTTAAAATATAACAGAACACCGTTTGATTAGACGAAAAAGAGCGGGATTCTCTTAGCTTGCGGCATTAATAATGGTGGCTCATGTCTATGATTACCAGCAAGTGCTGGTAGTCAGATAACCCCAGTAGTTTGAATCCATAAATGGGGCGCAATCAATTACAAATTACAGCCACTAAAGTCCCGAGTGTGCTAACGAGATTAATTGTTTTATTATTCGCCGTTAGATATCCTTGTTTGTATGCATGACAAAAATGTTTCTACCAAATTTGCGTTCGTTTTAGGGGAGGGGATTAATGGCTTTGCTGGCTGGGTTCATACGCCACTATAACATCACCGAAGAGAAACATTAAAAAATTCATTATTTCCAGCAGAGCTGCTTTCAGACCAGTTGGATCTATATTTTTTGTCAATCATAACTTGGGTTCAAGAAGCGTGTATGTTTAAAATCCTTGTTTAGCTCTTGGTGTCTAAACGTAAATACACGACTTACAATGGATTGCTTCGAGGTGTATAATCGCTTTTGAGTAGCTGTTGGTCATATATCATCAAGAACCCTTCTAGTAAGGTATTTTCAAAATTTTTGTCCCCAACGTTCGTTTTCGGGTTTTATATCGGGCAAAAACTGAAATTTCAGGCGTTTTTGAGGACTTTTGGCCAAATTCCCTTTCGCTAAATAATTTGTTTCGAAAATTTTCAGCAATTGAGTATTATTATTAAATACCTCACTAGATGGGTTCTTGATGAAATATGACCAAAAGCAACTCGAAAGCGATTATACACCTCGAAGCAATCCATTGTTAGTACTCTCTGCGTAGATTACCGTGAATTGTTTGGATATTTTAGAGATCGTAGTTTTTTAGTGTGTGCAATTAATCCTTGAAATTTATTTTACATTACAATTTGAAATTACTCTTTGCAGATTAGCCAAATTCTAAGTGAATAATGTCATCAGCATCTAAACGAATTAAGGAGGGGGTAAGCCAGTCATTGACAGTCATGTTTATTCACTACAAAAAACCGAGATGCAGGAAGATTTTTGAATTTCAGCTGATATGGAAGGACACATTAGATGACTCATTTTCGGAAAGTTTGGATAAGAACGACGTATGCAAATTTTAGAAACAACCTAATATGGGAATTTTGTAGGAGAAGCAATCTCCTTACTAAACATCATGCTTCAATCTTTAACAAGTTATTCGTATTAAACTTTTAGGATGAATACGTTCCTGAAGATGAATCCTATTCTAGTGACGAATACCTGAATGACAGTGAGCCGGATATAGGAGGCCACAAGAGAAAACGGGTAAGCACGATTTATACTCACAATTTTCTGCAAATGTTAGGATAAGACATTATTCAAGATACAAATGCTATTGTATTAAACCCTCAAAACTAAACCATCATTCCGTCAACAATTCCCTTTTGCCATAAAAAGAAGTGGTAGGGCTAGCCGTGGACGAAGAATCAAGTTGGGTTAATTCTGTTTAGCCTCCGGAATCTTCCGTATAATTTGCATGTTATGCAGCAAAGAAACCCTGACTGTTACTTGCCACGCATGACTTCTCTTTGGTTTCTAACAATGCATGGTTTCAAAGTTTCCTAAAGTGTTTCGAAAACTGCAGAAATATTCAAAATGGGCATCGTTGTTTTCAGGCCAATTGGGAACCGCTCGTTAATCAAAATTAAGATATTCTTACTCGTTGTCACCTTCGTATGTATTATTGTAACAAAATGCAAAATTATTGATGAATCGGACATTTCATCGCAATAACAATGATATTAAATTTTCCTACCTTGCCTTTCTTTATTAAGTCAATTGCATTTTTACCTGGTTACCTCAAATTTTAAGACCGGGTAGAATTTTTAGCAAAATTTATGGGTGCAAACTGTATTTATATGATTTCGGATTAATTTTGGTTTTTAGGCGTCTCTAGAATTGCACAACATGGCACACGCTCCACTGCCATTATCGAAAGAAATAGTAGTGGAAGATTGGAATACTTTACGGGATCAATGTAAAAATCCAATGGTTGATAAATACACAAAATACAACAACAGCATTGCGTATGATGCGGTGGTGGACTTATGCAAAGGAAACGAACCGAAAGCGTGGGAAAAATTGTTTCCGTATCCATCGCGGAATGACAAAGAAAGTTCCAAAAAGGTAAGCATTTATAATATCATTTTGGTCAGAAAGTTAATAGATTACCTACTTCCTGTTTGATATGCAGGTTCATGAACTATTCACAACAAAATCCATGGACAACAAACATGCTGAAAAGTATGCATCATATTTAATGAAGCCAAAGTTCCGTGACTTGATATGCTCCTTGGTATTGAAAATTGCAGGTAAGCCAGAGTGAATTGATAATTTTGAAGTGTTAAATTTTGTTTAACGAATCCACTTTCTCGAGAACACGTGCAGAATTTTCCAAATTTAGGAATCACAGAACCTTAATTGATTAATTTCTGAAGCAGATCAAACGGAATTAGATTTCTAAAGACTACCTTTGAAATCTAACAAAATTTGATTAGATTTACGTCATATTAGAGTTTGTCACATAACAAGCGTCCACTTTTAATGAGTTTATTAATCTTTCCAGACGCAACAAACCAATTAGGAGAGTTGGAAATAAAACTTAGGAAGAAACTGGAGGGTCATCAAAAAAACTTTACGCCCAAGATCGCAGGTTCATGGAAAGGACGCTTAGCTGGTTTTGAGGAACCCCAAGCACCCAAAGAAAATAATCCTGACTTTGCAAGTAAGTATTTATCAAACCATCTAGACGTTATAACCTAACTTATATGCTTAAAAGCACTTTTCATTTTATCAAAGTTCACTACTAAGGAAAACATGGATGTTCACTACGTCCGTGATTAATTATAATCCGTGAGGATTGCAATCTTAAAATGAGTCTGATTTCACTATAAACATAAGGAAAAAATGATCCGAAATTGAAGCTTCCAATTTAAATATAGAATTCAACCTTCGTGTGCTTTGTTCTTAAAGATGAAGTTGATCTGGTTTTGAAATGTAGTGTTCATAGCATATGTAGTAGTATATACCTAGTATTAATTAAAAAGGCTTCATACGTTGTACACGTTGATTTTGAATGAATTTGTGTCCGAGCCCAAAATGTTACAAAGCTTTGAATTTCATCTAATTGATTCATTCAGATCTAACAAATCATGCCCAGTATTTTTTATACCATATTTTATATTCACAGGAGACTCCAGCCGTAACACATATCACGAGATTATAAAAGCCGACAAAGTATCACAAATAGCTTTGAGGAGATACAAACGCTCAAGTAGGAAGTGTCACAAGCTAGCAAAGGATTTGGAGGTAGCCAAGGACGCTTATGAGAAATTGAGGAGGGAACAGGAAGATGCAGATAAAGATCTTATAAGACAAAACGAAAATTGCAATACTGTATTAGAAAGGGAGGCGACCATCGAAGAATTTACAAAAGAATTCAAAACCGAAGATCAGTTCACGTTTGCGATGAAATTTCTCACCAAATTGCATGCAGACATTCAGAACACTCAGTTGAATCCAGAAAAATACTTCGATGATATTTTGTTCATTGTGCAACAGGCTTTGGAGAAGAAGACAGATGAAGACCATAAATTCTAGATAGAATCAAAGAAATTGGATATGACTGAATCTATTATTTCTTATGCTGCTATTCAGCCGATATGAGTTTGTTTTCCACATAATAATAATACTTCTATAACGTACCGATTGCCAGTACAAATTGGCGTAAGAGTGTTTCGATCAGTCAATAGCGTAGAAGTATACATAATCTAGAGTAGTGTACACGACATAAACTTGTAACAATTCATTAGTACCAAACAAGAAAATGAATTACACAAGTTGCATTGCTCGATTAAAAATGTAAAAAGCACGAAATGTAAACCTCCGCCGCAAGTTGGGTTTTTTATGGTCGTAACTTTTTTAAATAAGCTTTTTGGTTTCAATTTACATGCGAAGTTAGCTTTCCCAACTGTTCCTGATGGATCGGCTTCAAAACTATATTTCCTTGTGAAGATCTGTAATTATTTGACGAAGCAGTATCTTAAAATTAACTCAGTTTCAAAAGTAGTGCCCCACAGATTCCTGCGCGACATTTTAAAATTACCGTATTTCACTTGATAATCGCCCCTCCTCAATAGCCTCCTTATTTAATACCACCCCCCTTTCTGAGGGTTTGAAACAATAAAGCCAACCCCAGAATAATTCCCCCTATCCAGAACTACATGCGATAATGTCACCAACTCGAATGCCATTTTCCACAGCATGTTTTTTCAGAAATTTTTAATTGGGGAAAGAGTGAAATGTGGAGTAATTTGGGGAAAATCAGAAAAATTTCTTTAAACACAGCGATTAATTTTGATTCGAAAATACAATTACCCCCTTAATAGTGCACACCCCTTAAATAATACCACCCCCCTTTTCGGGAGGTTGAAATAATAAAGCCACCGGGACGATTATCAAGGGAAATACGGTAATTAGACTGTTAGTACATTTTTGGGGGGGCACGGGGAGACCACTCTACATAATTAAGTAAAATTTGGGCAGGTAAAAATGAAGTTGATCATGCACTGAACACTATATCCAACGGAAGATGCCCTTAACTTGTTTGGTTTAATTAGAAAATAGTAATAGTAATAAAGCTAAGGCCGTTGTGTTCTAATTGTAGAAATGGTCATATATTGAATTTATTGGCTTGGAAAAGTTCGCACTATGAAGTCCACAACCCATTGTATACCCAGTGGATAGTCCCCTATTGCAAAAAAAGTGAACTCCGTTGTTCTTGAGCTGTAAGTCGCATTGGCAGACTGCTTATTGGCCGGCCATTTTGAATGTGACCTAAATATTCGATGATATTCAGCATGTTATTATACATTTCGTTTGCTCCGAAGACAAAAACCTGGATTCAGCCGCATCCGATACCCCATTTTTTACTTATATACACGTATCCAGCATATGCTGAAACTTAACTACAGGAGAAATGCGGGTTCGTTGTATTCCGATCCTCAAACTCAACTCATCGCATGCTCAGTTCTTGCTGGATTTTATATTTATTTATTCAAGCAAAATTATGCAGAAAAAAGGTTCTTAAACTGCTTAATTGAAGTGTTGGGGTAATGTTTAACACTACCACTAATTTTCAAAATTTAAGTCGACAGCAAAAATGTCCTGCCGCGCTGATTGGAACTAAAAGCAGCCCGATTAGCACGCGAACGCTCTACTGAGTGTGCTATCGTGACACAATTCCATCCCATCATTCAACTAACTCTAGTAGACCGCGGACATGAGTTCTGTGGGATTTCTTTTTGAGCTCAGGCAGGTCATTGTAAAAGATTGCTTAAAACACAATATCTTTCACATTAATTAATTAATATATTCATGTCCACATCTTTATTGGTAGCTACCACATTCTGTAAAACGCATCTTGCAAGCTTAATTGTCTTCGCATAGCTAACCAGGTGGGTGTAATGTTTTCAGCATAACCATGAACTTCTGTGTCCTCACCTCAAACTACTTAATGATGCTGAAGTGGTTGTTAAATATGCTACCTAAATTGTCTTCTGAAATATTCGATAGAAATTCCTTAACTATCGAATAAATGTGATCTGCAATATTTGTTACGTCCTGCGGTACCATAAAGTTTTTGACCTTTCGTTTGTATATCTGAATGGATTATTTGTTAAATATATAATTATCCTACTCCTAGTGTGTTATTTAGCCGCTTTCCCTGCATTCAAAACTTTGAAGTGCATATCTAAGAGGAGAACCTGATAATCAGAAATACTCTGTCGAGAATTAATTACGTGTGTCTTATCCAACTTTTGAAGGCAGAAAAAATAGGTCAATAAAAATACGCCATGGTGATAGAAAGATATGATAAACTATCCGTATTGAGCTTTCAGAAATTGCACTCTTCGTTTACATTTCATGTTTATGTGTCATCATGTAATGCAGTTGGCGTTTAAAATTATGGTCAAAACGGATTTGAAAATACAACACTGTTTACATGCAAAGTTTATTTGTTTTCTAATGGGAGGAAGCATTGGCACACTATTAAATTTTAACACACAATTAGTCTGTGTGGACAGTTACATTCTCTTGCATCATAAAGCAGTTTTTCTTGAACTCACAACGCAAAATTTACCTTTAGTTCTGAAATGGATTGAATGTAGCGTATATCAGCGAAAGCAAGTCAAATTATTAACACTCAACTAAACTAATAACAGATGTGTTTTGTATTTTGCTAATTTGAATTTACATAATTATAACGACGTTGCTTCACTAAACTTAGTTTATTAATAATTCTAAACCAAATGGTGTGTGTCGTCCGTCATTTGTTTGTGTCATAGTGTATGTGTGAGTGTCGGTGTCAGTCAGGTCATATCGTCGTGAAGGTTATTGTCCGTAGTCGTCAGTCGTTCCGTCGGGAGCACTGCGAATCGCCTCGTCACCCTGACGCGTTGCCAGACTGAAGCATCCCTCCTCCGGTCATCTCTTTACTCGCAAGTATCAAGAGGATACCAATTTTCGAAGCAACATAAAACTGTTGTCAACGTTAGCATTTGCACCAAGCTTATATGTGAAGAAAAGATTTATTTAAATATGCCTCGCAATTGATTCAATGTTGAAACCACTCGCCGAATATTTTGAACAAGCTCACGTAGGAGTATTTAGCGACGTTTTGTTTTGAATCCATTTCTGGAACATAAGCTACCGTTGACAAAGGCGTAACTTTTATCATCTTTATGAATGAAAGATCTTCAAATACGAGAACCTGCATTTTTAAGGACGAGGTTAATATCGCATTTGTTGTGTCATAAGGAGGTTTTAGCAGATAATTCGGATAAAAAACAACGTATAGTGGGACTTTGATATTAACTACGACCGAATATTTTCATTTGTGTCGCAGCAAAAAGGGAAGTTTTCAAGAAAATGTTACAACAAGGAGAAGTTCCAAAGGATCATTTTGCCGTGTTGTCCTCAGACGTATCAGTCAAATGCATGCAAAAGCTTTTTGCGTTTATTTATACTGGACGATTTTACGGATGAAGTAGACAGTCTGGAGTGGATCGAACTACATCCGGGTCCAGTTCGCGCTGCAAACAAGGTGATACAATATCAATCCATGCATCCAATATGATTGAAATTGAAACGTATGTTTGTGTGTTTTGTAATTTTATCACGTTAAGAATTGCCTCCTTCATAAAATTTGGGTCTATCTTTAGTTAATGATAACTCGATAATAATGTCATCCTTCTAAGCTATTTGTCATATTTGTTCTACATTCATTTACCTATGCTTAGAGCTAATTGGTTTTCCGTTGTGACGCGTTTTAACTGAGCTATAAGGTAATACGCGAAGGAGCTACCGTGCCACTTCACACCAATTACTTTTTCATCTCCGGGTTATCTCAGGAGAGTCATCATATTCCAAAATTAAGTTTATTTTATGCATAATAGTATGGTGTAATATGTTGATGAAAGATTTTGTGATTTTGATTATTAGTTACGGAGTAATTAATTAATTAAGAGAGGAGTAATTGTATGGTGAAATGATGGCAACCATCATCTCCTATACCTCACCAATGTTAGTAAATGCAGGTCAGTGGATGTATGGAAGGGAGTGATGTTTAGTGTTGGGAAGAGTAGGAAAGAGTCGGTTATTCACCCCAATACTCACCTCGAGGACTCGCCACGCTTGCCTTGCTGGCTCCTCGGGTATTCAGTCCAATGCTCTCAGAGCGAGAGGTTGTCTTATTGTTTACTTGTGTAGTAAATTCATTAATTAATTTAGTTTAAAACTTTAAAATAAAAATTATGATTTCCTTCATAATATTCCTCTTTCTCTAATTCTATTTCGTTTATTTGAATCGTACGGAATCACTCAGGCCTTCCAGGAATTCCCCAGACCTTAGAGGGCTCCATACAGCGCAGTAACCAGTGCGTTACAGTTTAGTAGAAGGTTCTGGGTTTGTTGGAAAAGTGCGACAAAAACAAAGGATTAACAAGTTCGTACTACTTGGTCTTTTATTTTTGTATAAAACGACAAGTCATCGTATGATTTTTTGTTTAGGATAACATAAATAGGATTGCTAAACTTTCACAGACTCAGAACAAGGACCAACTACTAATTTATAGTTCTGGGAATTTAAATCTAAACCGTTTAAACATTAACGGTGTCATTTAAATTTGTGTACTCAATTTATTTAACATTAAACTTGTTTTGCTTATGTGCAAGAAATACAAAAAACAAAAAATAATGCAACATATCATTTAATTGCTGCAAGTCTTGCAAACAATCCATACATATTTCGCAGTTATATGGTTGTATAGCGTGTAATTTAATTTAATTCATTGAAAGAGATTCCACTCCTTGCGGAGGATATTACATCTCTAGCTCTAGACAAGTTATTATATAAGTATGGGCAAAGTCATAAGGCATATAATTAAGTAAAACATGATTTAAGGTTAAATTATTACATTATTAAGCAGTCAAAAAGGTCATAACATCATATATACATGACAAACCACAAAATTCATGATCAAAAGGAAGGGTACAGCGTTCAGTGAATTGATCATTTAAGCAAGCGTCGAAAATTTAAGCAAGCGTCAAAACGATTGGGAACATATCATATAAATACTACCAGTGATTTTTAGAGCCTGTGGAATTACATTATCTCTGTACTCTCATTAGAAGCTTTAGAAAAGACAAGAAGATTACCCGAATACAAATTTTATTGCAACAATTTTAATTCGAGTTTTTTGTGGTTTTTGGGGTCTGAATTATGTCATGCAACAATTATTTGTCACAAAAATTACTCCATGTGTGCATACACGAGGTTACGTTGAAAAATTCACGTGCAAAAAGTTTTCCACCAGGGACGCTAGGATCGAACTCGGATCGCCTGGATCACATGCTAAGACTTAACCACTGGACCAAAAAGCCGCGTGTAAAAACACGCGATTTTACCCGCTACCCAATCTTCTTGTTGTCTGATTTGTCTTTTCTAAAGCTTCTAAAGAGAGTGCACTTAGGCTGGTACTTATTCCCAAATCACGAATTATTTAGTACGCTTCATGGTGAGAATCGTAGGTTTAGATCTTAAATAGCGCTAATAGAAGTCTGCCGTAAATGCGCAGGCACAGGATGCCAACATAAATCCTCGCCGTACTGCTATATATACCCACAAATGTAATCTGAATACGTAGTGGCCACGGTTGTAATTGAATCGATTTATAATAACAATGACAGGTTTCTATAATTAGTTCATTTGGTTTCACAAACCAGACGCGTGAAGCTACCTGTTTTCTTCCCTTTAAGTTTGACCTTAAATAAGAAGAATACTATTGTGCCCAAAAACTTTTGTAGAAGAATCCAAGACAAATAGTGCAGGCGTATTACACTTCAAAAATTAAATACAGTTTTTTATAAAGATGCCATCACACAAAAGTAAAATAGTTTATTGTGAATTTAAATATTTTTTTAGAGTAGAAACTTATTATGGTGATTTGGAACTTGGTTGATGTTTAGGTTCTCACTGTACTCGTTTTAAACGCTGGTGTGTTTAGAATTAAGATGGTTTTTACATATTTTAGAATATGCAACGTCGTTGATAAAAAATAGCTGTTACATTACACGTGGGGTAAATTTGAGATTGAATTGAAGCAAGATCCACCGTTTAATTTTAGTCGGCCTGTTAGCTATACTTAAATGATTTTAAACATTATGCACCTGGATTAAAAATGTAAGGAACGGAAATCGTCCCGACTAGTCTCGCTTTGTCACCTCATGCCGGTTTTGGATAAACGAGCCGTCAAACAGTTTTTCAATAGGTCCTAAGCTCCGTTCGTGGCAAGAATTTAATTTTATCGCGTACACTTACAGGAATTTTTTTTAAATTTCACTTGCAAATATCTTTTATTATGCAACACGGGTCGGTAGAGTGCTAATAGGGTTGAAATGTGGCCCATCTTCGTGAATTTTCCTGTATATTCTTTTCTTTGTCATTCGATTTGTAGTGGATAGAGGCCCTTCTTCTTGCTTCTGATTTTTTTCGCTTCAGTGATGGCAGCTTGAAAATGATGGCCTTAGCATTATTGTGCAAAGGATAGAGTTCTGTAATGGTGTGAAATGTAGTATTTTGACAATTCAAGTACTGCTGCTTCAACTCAAGGTCAGACGTTGACACAGACTACCCGAGGAAGGTACTTGTAAATTGAATATAACCAGATACCCCAGGCTTAAAAAGATACACACTAGTCCTTCCAGACTAGTGGTTTCCACATTGTAAGTCATATTCTGATTTTGTGTATGAGCGGCAGTATAACCTAATTTATCTCTTTAACCAATGGTACCAAGTGTAGTTTTAAGAATCACATCAAAATATCAATCCGCCTTTTCACATATCGTAAGGCATTTATTTCAAATTATGTCATAGAATATTGGTCTATCGTTGAAAGAAAGAACTTGAAAAAAGGGTATCAATAGATAAAAAAACCAAGCACGATTTAATTCTCAGTAATTCTCGAAGCCAAGTTAAAACTAAATCTGTGCCTCTTAAGATTCAAATTTTGTTTTCAATTACTATTTTTGGGTGACTCATATTTTTCCATATATTTATTATCTTGGCATAAGAAATCGTTTTGGCGCGGGAAAACTAAGAAGGTGCTGTCACAGTTCCTTCATCGTTCACTAAATTGTAGAAGTTTATTGGATTTTTAGCACATTTTTAATACAGAACTTGTCATATCAAATTAACACGTACGAGTATGCGAACATAAAATCAAAAATTCATCCAGATTCTGCTATAAATTCAGATATCAAATAACATGCGCAACAAATTTACTGAAAAGAATTAGTGGAAGTCAAAAGTAACAAAAATTAATCATAGGATCTTAAAGCAATTCTCTATCAAATCCTTAACAAGCCAGGCCTTATTCAAGGCATATTTACTCGTAAAGTTCCAATCCAGCGTTTTTGGCTTCTAATCTAATCTTCTTGCAATATAACTATTTTTAGCGCAGTAAGTACGTTAATCGTGTCTTAAGATCCAATTCATTCAAACAGAGTTTCTTTAATAAACATAACCAAAACTTAAGGGTGGAAAAATGAAATTTACAAAGATGGAAATGTGGAAACAATTAAAAACTACTTGCATTACATGTTCTTGTTTATTGCCTCATTATCATTGATGAAAACCTTTTCGACAGCTACCGAAACGATTTGGTCAAGATACTCAGCGTGATCTTTTCCAATGGGTGGTCCGTTTCTTTCCATGACATCAATTAACTTAGCAACAATCTGAATACGCTGATTCGTAAAGTGCTTACTCAGTATAGCAAAAAATTCTCTATGAAATTTAAGCGATTCCAGCTTTTGTTCATACTCGTGGATCACCGACTTCGCTTCATCGATGTCTTTATTTATGCCCATCTTTCTGTTTTCCAAATCCTTAAGTGTCTTCTCGAGTCTTCCTTTTTTATCTAAAGCTTCATGGTATTTAATTTTGTCTGTCTTCTTTTTAATAGCGATTGAATCAGGTGGCATCGTATTATTTGTTTTGCCGCCTCCTGCAATCGGTGGAATATTTGTTACCCTGTATCTAAATAACATTCCATAATGCATGCAATTACGATTCATAAATATTAAATACCAGGGATGGGTTTGTTAACAACGTTTACGGTAGAAGTGGGTGCAGTTAAGTCGCGTACATTTTGCGTTTTTGAAGTTTCAGGAGTTGGGTTGGAATCCAAGACCTGTAAAAGAATGTCCAATTACTGTGGCTTTCAAAGCATCTCTGTACTGGCATTTACGTTTCCCCAACCTATCTCTAATACAAATGACGGGTAATGGGGTAATATGAGCATGTTTACTCCAATCTTCATCAAATGTTAACTATGCCTGGCTGTGCCGGCTTATGTTTTCTAATTGGGGGAACGTAAACTCCAGTTCAAGGATTCTTTGAAAGCCGCAGTAAAGGAAGCAGTATAAGATAAATATCATCTTCGGCCCATTCACGTTTATGCATAAAACTTGGAAATTATCCTTGTCGAAAATCAGATTAAAGCGTCGAAGCAGAAAACTCTCGTTCTATCTTCAACGCAAGCATTAAAATTGCTGTAATTTAATCCCTAATCTTTAACCTAGATTATCAAAATTTAAGAAAATTAAAATTCTTTAACTCTTCATAACCATCCTTGTAAAGCACAACGAATGAAGTATATTACAATTCGTTGAATAAATTCATCATTCTAGCAGATTCATCTGATTGTTGAGGTGTTCAAACTTGAAATGAAAATTAACCTGTTGTTCCTATTGGCTTTATTATTTTATAAGCATTGTGAATATCCAAACTATTAGCTTCTTCCTATCGACCGAATGCAAGAAAAAATTAATTGAAAGAAGAACATGTTCCTAGATTAAAGGAGCAGATGAAGGACTCTTTTTTAACATTGCAGCTTTTTCACCACAGTATGTTGTTTCACGAATCCAAATTGCCCCAAAACGATAAAGGCGATGAGATATTGCTTGAGGGTCAACATTTATAGCGTGCGATTTGACAAGAAATTATCTTGATATTTTAAAAAGAAGAGTCAATCCATACAAGGCAAAAATAACTTGCGAATTAACTCACTATGTGCATAGCAAGTTTTTTAGCAGATAAGACAAGAAAACCCGAATGTTCTAAGCTGCTTTTATTCAATTTGTTCTAAAACCGCTATTATGGACTTTAATGCGTGCGAGTTTAATTTCCCGCATATTACGCTAAATTAGAGTGTGTAGTACTCTAGCGTGAACCATGTATAAGAGACTATTTTTATGTCCTTGTTTCACTAGCCCTTATTATTAATCAACTTAAAGTCGACCTAAATCCAGGTAAAATGCGAAACTAACATCCAAAACCTTGTCTGCATAAAAAATACCTAGTACAAGTTAAATCTAAAAGGTGCTTTACATCAACCTGATAATATCGAACGATTTCCCTATACGTCCATATCGACCAATTATTTATTGTGTACAAGCTGGTGGGTTGAAATTAGACTAACCGTCAACAAAAGCAGCAAAAGTTTTATGTATATTCTTTCACACAGCTTTAGCGTCCTGAGTATATGCATATAGATAACGGCCTGGGGCGGAAAAATTTTGCCGATTTTTATAATAAATGTTTCAAAATTGGCAAACTTACTGTCTTACTTGTAGCATCTTTTGAGCTCTTGGAAGCTTGCTTATCTTTGGACTGTGTAGATGATGCCTTTCCTTTGCGCTTTTTCACCTTTTTAAATTAAATATTGATATGAATGTAAGCTTACATGACTTATACATTGGTCTTTACCTCTATTGGATCCTCCCGTTCAGAAGATTTCTTAATGAATGGAATGAAACAAGTGATAAAATCCGCAATGTAAAATGGCTAAAATCAGTTCAGGTCAGACGACTTACCCTCTTAGAGGACGACTTCTGTGAATCCTTTTCCTGAGGTTTTGTCATCTTTTAAAAGTAATCAAGTTATTCAAACAGATGCTCTGTTAACTGCTGATGGATACTTTTCAAGTCTTCCGGACGACACTCTGTTTGGAATAATAAGACGTGAATAAAAAATACTACCTCCTTGAGACAGAAAATATAAAAGTCCAAATTTACATCTGCATTCAGAATTGAAGATGCACAATCTGGTTAATGATGTGGTCTTAAAGTTTCTATTTCCTATTTTAGGGTGTAGCGAACTCATCGTGTTGATAACTGTATTCAGAAGAACATTCCAAGAACATTTTGTTTCCTATGATGTCGTTGTGAAAAAGATGCATGAACCTTGTACAAACAGTACGCTTGACGAGTTTAAACAAATGTAACCAATCGATGCTCAAACAAACTCAATTTGTTTAAAACGAGAATATAAATACACCATTGTCCAAAACGTGCTTAAACGTGGGCCTAAATAATTCACATACTAAACTCCAAACTTTATTCGGTGACTACATCTCGTAAGCACGCACACAACAAGTACATCTGTGTCAGCACGTGAGAAGGTATGTTGCATGAGGATTGCAATAAGAAAAAAAGTATGCATATTTAGAAGAAGAAATTCAAATCGTATTCTCAAATGTTTTAACTGGCCATTTTGTCAAATGAGAAAGACAAATTTGGTTACGATTTACTCCAGTTTTGCATTAAACTTACGGACCGATCGCAGTTTATCCAAAAGGAAATATGCACAGTGACACATTTTAACTTAACTGTAAACTTGCAAGCATCAACGTCAAAGGCAATACAAATTTCTGACGAAATCTTTCCATTTTTTAATTGATGCACCTATTTCAAGCCTGCATATACGTAGCCTTTTCAAAACGAGTCAAAGCTTAGCTATGGGAATTATTTTATTGTAAAAGCGTTAACACCTTTTACTCTAAATATTCTATATTAAAAGCACACAGGAATATATATTGGAAGAAGGATTTTTGTATTAAAGATAGAGTCCGAAAGCAAATAAAATATTTTATATTTTCATTAAGCTCAAAATAATATGCTTTATTTGCTTAGTCTTTTTTTCAAAATTTACTTAGAAAATGTTCATCAAGCTCGTAACTAATTTAATTAAGATTTGGTTTTAGAACAGTGAAATCCTACTCAAAATCATTTATTGGTAAAGGGCTGCTAAATATTAAATTCTACAATTTTTACCGTACTTTTACAAGGAGAAAGATTTCGCAAGAGGTATTTCAGTCCACTTGCGACTACCATTTCAAGTTTGCTGTGTTACTTTTACGTAACAACATGAAAGCAAGCAGAATCGGCGAAGTTCACCATATTAAATTCGTATTTTCTTTCATAAAGTCAATTTTATTACTATCGAAAAATGATAGCAATTTGGTAATTTTGGTAAACTGAAACACTTGAGCGTTTGCGTAAGCTACCCAAAAGAACTGTATAGATGCCAATCCTTGATCCCTAGTCTAATTACACCTCACTCTGTATTTTTTTGGAAAGCTTCGTTTCAAAATTCCTAACATCTTCCTACATTTCGTTTCCGGTTGTTATGGATGTTGATTTTAGGAACCTATTTACCTAACATTATATAAAATGTGGCTGCTTATGCTATTTATGTCAAATGCAAACCAGGAAAGCGAAAAATTAAGCGGTTACCTTTTACAGCCCCAATGATGCTCAGATTTCGTCCAACAAAGATATAGGCACTTTTGTTTTGCAATATGTGTACCTCAAAGGCTACCACGAACTTAGGGTTATTTAGAGAATATAACACAATAATTAAAAATTATTCAGGTTATTGAAAGAAATTCGAATAACTTGCAGACTTCGCAGCAACCAACGAATCAAGCTAAAACCTCTAGAATAGTCTCGGACACTTAACGTTGCGTACGGTAAACTATTCATCAGTTTAGATTACAACAACTGCACTCAGTGCCTTTCAAACCAAGACTGAGACAAATGAAGCAAGAGGCACAGACCTCTACAGAACCTCGAAGTTTTCCATGGTTAAGGAAGTTTTGGGTACCATATATCATGCAAGTATTTATGAAAAGAACTGCATTATGGTTTAGATTTGCATAGCTATTAATTTTACAAACCGTTTTATGTAGATGGACAGGTTTCAGTGTAAAGTCTAGTTTAGAAATATACGAAAACTTGTGTCCTTTTTCACGAGTGCTCTTACATCTCACTCTTGAAAGCGGCTAACCTTGTAATTAATCATCAATGATACGATCGATGTAGCTAAACCGAAATAAACATTTATCCCGACGGTAATGTTGCTGACGCTCTAACTTAGGGTCTACGTCCGTTTTCGTGCCCTAAAAAATACAAAAGGTATCTCCAGTTCAAGATTGGTACATATCCGGGGTCAAAAGTGGGTGTAAGAGTTTGAGCCAGCAATCGAGTCAGAAAATTTTGAGAGGGATAAATCTTTTCCCCAAATTTGACCCTGCTTTTCACCCATTATGAAATGGAGAACATTTAGGAGAACATATTTTTTTAACGAGAAAACGGATTTGGACCCTAACTTAGAACGTCAGCAAGAGTTTGTTTCCGGAACCTGTTAGATATTTTTTCCAAAAAACGTTTGCAACTTCAGGTGCATGTCCAGAACTGATCCAAGAATTTGAACAATAATGCATAAGAATTTATTGTTCTGCTTGTTTCAGGATGAATATCCCTTCAGGTAATTCTACCTACAAGTTTCTACTTAGCCTGTTAACATTGGTGGAACTAAATTACATTCCTGCTAGAAAAATCAGAGCAGATATGGTTGCTTTTAATTCATGCCAACCAATTTCTAAACCGCCCAACCAATAATTACCTAAAAACGCACTTTCAATGTCACCGAATTCTGTGTACAAAAGTTCGTCTTTTGGGGTTATAGTACCAAAGAAAAACTTAAAATGCAAGAACAGATTATTAGAATAGCTTCTTACAAGATATGTTAGTTTGTCGTTCTATTTTACTTAAGGAGCAAAATCTAATCTCTAAGACATCTGGTGAAAGAAACTAACCGATCCGTCTGTTAATTATGAGGAGGTTTTCCATTCATTTGCTGGTTGCGGTATTACGAAATTCGTTGAGCTTGAGAAGTAAAACGCTGGGAAAATTCGGTAGGATGATTTAAGAAATTTTGGTTGCCTACAAAATTAATTTAAGAATAACAATTATCCAACAGATCTATAGTAGACAACAATTTTGTATAGGATCACGGTGCTTGTATTTTTGTCAGAAAAAATAATTATGTACGGTATTTCTTCTGCATGACAATTAGTTTAAGAAATCATTGTATTCTAAGGGACCTGTGACCAGTCAGCTCGATGTTTTACCTACCTTTATGTAAATTAGTGTCTATCTGTGGAATGTCTAAGTTGAACATTGTCTTATTCCTCTCTCTTTTGACCTACTTGTCCTTGTGTTACACTTAGAGAATGCGCAACTTTACAGTCCACCTGATTCACTAATAGCTTTTTCGTATTCAATGCTTTATTGCTACATGCCCTACAACAATCATCATTCTTTCTTGATAAGTTTCTTTACGATCACCTTGTCTTTGTCTATGTCGATTCTGTCTTGCTATCAAGTCTTGCACTTGTCCAGGATATTTCCTGTATTTTCGCATTATTTTCTGGCATATTAAACGTGTCGTATTTTATAATACCCGTCTGTCATTACTTCAATTCATTTCTTTTGTCAGTCATAGTCCAGTCGTTCTATCTCTCCTCTCAGGGCTCCAGCTAAAAATCCAGCTAATGTTTTGCCGTCCTTCCGTCATGTTCCTGTATTGGGGATTCATCTTAAGAACTGCATGACCGACCGACATCAAATCCTGCAGTTATTTGTGAAAGACGATGCAGAGCTCTCGTCAAACATTGGGATTGAAAGGATGAATGTGCAAAAAGCGAAGGTCACTGCAGTTGGACCCGGAGGAACTTGTGAGGAGTTTTCTATGGATTACCGCGTCTACATGTCTAGGTATAAGTTATATCTTCGGGAGATTTATAAATGTAAAACATATTTTCCCAGAGAGTTTTGCTTAGACTAAAAATGCATAAATCTGCTTTTCAGGAGTCAAGCTGAGAGAGGAGGTAGACACAAGAGTTCGCGTTTATTCCAGTGCTTTTAGCTGAAAAAGGTACTTAGCGTCGCATTGTAATAGGTGAGTTAGTAGGTTACATGACGACCCATGCAACATATAAAATCTAATCATTTTGTAAGAAGCTACCGAGGTCGACAGGTTACAGCTACATTTTTACACCAGACTTATCCTGTGATCCGGCAAATTATTTTGTTTGGATTAAATTCCACGCAAGCATAAATTAGGAATAGTCATTAAAAGGTTAATTGCTGTAACTGCGTGCAGATACAAAACTAATGTAGTCAGTCGTCCTGGCTCTGAGGCTAAATGTGTATTTGGACGCAAGTGACTGGAAGATATAATCTCGGAATAGCTTTTCAGAGCAATCATGCTAATGATCCTGATTGACTAAATTAATAATTGTAAAGGTTTCGCAATTTGCTTACGCAGGTCCATGGTCAATTTCCCTAAAATGAGCAAGTAATTTCACCATAAAATCACTACAAGGACAATCAAAGAAAAATAAGGCTAAAACGCACTATTATCATGCTCACATTTTGCGTAAGCAGGCACGAGATTCTATAATGCACTGAAATTCAAAACTACAAAAAATTAAGTACATATTAAATTTGGATCTAGCTTAAGTTCGTGTTTCCTTCCTCGTCCACGCTGAAAATTTAACTGTGTTCAGTGAAGAAGAAAAAAGCACTACCCCCAGCGAATGCTTGCAAATAGAGTTTAAAACTTGGGGAATGTAAAACAAAAGTCTACTTTTGGGTTTTAGAATCTCCTATTCGTAAAACGAACCTGCCTTGATCGAAGCCATGCAATAAATTCTAAAAACCCATATAAATTTTATATAAGAATCGCATCAGGAGAACAATTGGAAAGCCTTAGCAAAGATCTTTACTAAATTGGATTTTGAAGTGAAAGTTGTGTACGCAAATGATAAGTTGAATTTTGCTCAAAGGTTTTCGCACAAATGGACACAGAATAATTGGTCGAAAACCTTCGTGAATAGGAAACGAAAATAAATTGTGAACTTCATACAAATAATACCTCTTGTGGACGTTTTGGGTTTCATTTTGGAGAACTCAAGCAGCAGTTTATTGGTTTTAACATAGTCAAGTCTAACCGTAGTCACAATATTATTATTAAAAGGGAACGTACGTATGCACATTATCCAACACATCCTTTACACACTAAATTGTTTGCAAGTTATAGGTGGTACTAGTACTGATATATTTGTTCCCTTAACGTTGCAAAAATATTCTATTCGAAGGTAAGGTTAGTCAGTTTAAATAGGAACGCCATATATATGTTAAAAATATGTTTATCAAGTGCTATGAAGCTAAAAGGCAGCAATGGAACGAAGCTTGCTTTTTGTATGACAAAATATTCACTTGTTATTCAAAGGCCTTTTAGGCAAACTTTCATATTCTATAGCCTGCGCACACATAGCTTTTCAAGAATGGTTGTTTCCTCCTACGAACATCTCAAGAAAGTAGCTGCTGTTGGCATTTAAGTTTTTTGAATTGCAGGAGAAGCACCGTTGTGGGTTCTTTTAAGTTTAAGTTGATAGTTCTGCAGTCCTCTTGTCCTGGAAATTTTGTGTCTCGTCCTTTCAGAGAATCTCGTCGTGGACTTATCGCTTCTAAGGTAAATAATAATAGGGCTTTCAATCCATAATTTTGTTGTGATATGTTTAGGTCATTCTGAAAAAACAATGAAAGGTTGAGATCGGAAAAGCTTCGGAATTTTCATGCCTTAAACTTCATGAAATATTTCATCTTTTACAGTTGGGTTTTACAAGCAATTCTATTATAGCATTTTACAAAGCTACAAGGCATTTGAAATTGATTGTAGAGTGATTTGTATTGTTAAATTGGACTATTAAGGGGCCTTTCAGTTAAATTAGTGGTTGTTTCGGCACAAAGCAGTTCTCTGTATTAAACCCACCATACTGATTCGCACCAAATAATTGAATGAGTAGATTTCATCACTGCAAAACCTCAGTATGCAAATAATAGCCACCGGTTAAATGCAGGGTTGTACTGTCAATTTTAATCATTTTTTAAAATAGCAATACATTTTCGTAGTTCAATCATTATTCCTATACACAAGCTGTGTAGAATTCCTTGACTTAAGTCTCGGACGTGTTTGTTAAAGTGCCGCTTGTCACCTTCGATATAAACAAAAACTGCGGGTTTAGAATTCTTGTGGGTTCTTCTCATTATTCCTGAATCTTAATTATTTTATGTTATCTTTAACTATTAGTGTTCCCGGGTATCTAAGACAATTGCATGGAACAGTTTTTGAATATTTTGAAGATGTCAAGTTATGATAGTTTTATGCTTATATTGCCTGAAAACGTTTTTCGTCTCTTCTTATCAATAATATACAAAGTATACATGCAATTTGTAATTCCTTTGCTTTAAACATCCTGCAACATAGATACACATTTTTCAAGATTCAGGAATGATAAAAAATGCCACCAGAATTTCAGTTGTTCATTCATACGTCAGGTGAACATCAGCATTGCGAGTCAATAGTTTGAACACCTAATAATTATTATCTGTGAATCGGAATAAGGAAGTTTTGCATTTCAATCAACGCAATAGTAGTATGTATTGGGCTATCTCCGGACAAACTGTATTATGTAGTCTTATGCAATCCATCATATCATGACTATTTTACTCCATTATGCTGATCAAAGATTTTCAAAACAGTGCTAATTAGCTGCTTTGCATAATTTAGCATATCTGAAACTAAAGTTTGCTTTGCAATTGGCGTGCTTGGAAAAATATTCTGAAATAGTGATTAAAATTAATTGGCTGTTTCTAAAATTGCATATATTGATATTTACATTGCTAGGATGCTATGTATTGCTTATTGTTGCAGAATCAGGATATACATACCTAGATATATGTATAAAAGTAAAGTCAGCATAAGGTCCTCATTTGCTATAGAGATCTCCCTGTAAGTATGGACCATACGCTGAATATTCTTCTATATCACACTTTAAGATATTCTTTTAACAAAAATAACCTTAGGCATTATAATATTTTTAATGAAAGGATTCGTGGTAAATCCAATTTTATTACCGAATCTCTAATCCATTGTTGTTTTAGTATCGTGTGCAATTATTTGTGTATTCATATCATTTTAGGACAACGGTTAACCCGCAGAAACTTTGACGAGGGTCTACTGCTTTTCCTTGGAAGCTCAGCTAAGTAAAATGGAAAAAACGCTGTCCTTTAAGGAGTCGAGTACGGATGTTGCACCATGGGAAACTGTTCTTCGTAATGTGACAAAAAAGTAACGATTTGCTTTTCTCCAAATTGACGGATATAATTTTTTAGGAAATCAAGAATACAAGATTCCACATCCGCAAGCTCTTGCAATAGGACTCGCACTGTCCTTCCAGGCGTCACCTTACCCATGTAGGGGTAAGCTCAAGTGGCTGAGTAAACACCCAGAATTGTTGGATGCATCTGGAGAAATAGTCTCAGATGCTCAAATAGAAGCAGCGTTAATAATTGTCTCAAGACTCCTGTTACCAACTGAAGACGGTATTCAACCGGGAGCTTTTTTGGGTATTGTTGTTTGATAAAATTAGCATATTCTATATTACTTCAAACTAACTCCCTTCCAATCAATAACAAAATCATCCTTAGCATTAGGGAACAAAACTACTAGCAACAACGGAGCCTCTTCGTAAAATATGGTGCACTTTGAATTAGTGTTGAAATTTTTCTTGATTTTTCAAACATAAACTGAAACAGATCTAACTTTCGTAGAGGAGTTTGGCATAAGTCTCAAATCTTAAAGAGAACATGGATTTAAAATATGAATAGTATTATATTAATTGATTCTAGATATACCTAGTGCTTAGGGGTACGCAAACAATTTTTAAAAACTAAATCTCAGATCGATGTACAACGATACACAGTAAACTCTCAACAATCCTTCCAGATCATTTTGGTGCTTAATTTCGCCAGTGCTCAACAAAGGATTACTAACCTCGAAAAAAGGTAGCATGGCGTTAATGAAAATTCGTCCTTCTTGGATAATTTAAAGACGCTTTCTACATAACATAAAGAAATAAAAAGAAGCTTGTAAATCTTTAGCATTCCGAATCGTACTGTTATATCCGTCTAAAAGAATTTGTATCGTATGGATTATAAAAGGTATTTAAAATTAAACGCTCATAAATTCCTTTTTTGTCTCGAACGAAACTGTTGCACACATTAGACATAAACTAAATTATAATCATGAAGACTGCATTCGAAATTTTTTCTAAAATGTCATTAGTTTAAAACATATTACAACATGAGAAATATTACAACAATGTCTCACCTTCAAATAAGATTAACTGGGCTTTCATGTATTAAAACATGCGTTTGCTGTGAATTTCAATAATTTACCAACAGATGTACTTATGTGGCCATATAATGTTGAGTGTTGTATTGACAAGCCGAAAATTATAACAGGCCAAAATTCAGGATAATTCGTTTAGCAACTTGGAAATAAGAAGATAAAAAAATCAGTTTGGGAAATTTAGAGCAAAGACGTCCTACGGGTCTATTGGATAAAATTTACTTTATTTTTTTACGTAAAATTGCAGGAGACCAGGCAGGCCTTGGCAAAACTAGGATCATAAGCCTCGTCATTGCTGAATTAGCACACAGATTGAAGGAAGTGGATTCATTTAGATGTCTATGGCTATCAGCAAAGAAAGAATTGTTTGCACCGGCCGTCGTTGAGTTAAAAAAATTGAAGTGTGCTTTGAAGATGTTTAACTTTCACTTCAACAAGGAATGGACTGATAAAAAAAGGGCTATACTATTCGCGGCATATTCATCTATTTCAAATGGGAAAGACTTTTCGAATCTTTTTGAAATCACCAAGTGGCTTGATGAGAACTGTCTAGTAAGTACATACATAAACTGTCCACAATAATAACATCATTGCTGTTGAAAAAGTTTAGTAATTAATGACGCTATTTTTCCCTCGTACTGATCAAGATTGTGCTGGACGAGTCACACATGTGTCGGAATCATCAAGCAAACTGTTCTAAAGCAGTCATCTGGCTTCAAACTCACTTTCCTGAAGCGAAAGTCTTGTATGTGACTGCTACTGCAGGAACCGAACCTTCTCACTTAACATACATGAGAAGACTTGGATTGTGGGGAAAGAATGCCCCTTTTAGAAACTTACAGCAGTTCCTGGATGAGACCAAAAAAAGGTACATCTTACAGTGAATGCTTTTGCAAATTTACGCTTAATCACATTTTTTGCAGCGGATTTGTGGGAATGGAGTTGGTAGCTAACTACTTGAAATCCCAAGGAAGTTTTATTGCACGCCAATTAAAAGTTCCTGATTTGAAGTACGTAGGGCACGAATTAAAACTCACGCCAGAACAACAAGGAACATACGACAAATCTGTGATTCTGGTAAATACAAATAACAGTTTGATGTGTATCGGTATGTGATGGTGAATGGTTAATTTTATGCACTTAATAGTGGCAGTCGCTGTTGACATTAGTCAAATTGCAGTGTGAAAAGCACAACAACTCCAAAGATCTTCGTAATTATTGGGGAACGCATCAGAGATTCTTTCACTCTTTGATTCTAAGCTTCAAGGCTTCTGCTGTCAAAGAGCTCCTAAGGTATCAAATTAATATTACACAACAGGTTTATGATTGTAAGATTTTCATAACAATCAACCTGAACAATCTAAACATGGCGAACTTTTCTTACCAGTCTCAACAATCTATCTGTATAAATGTTTCTATGATATGTAGTACCTACCCCGCTGATCAATATGCATATGTAATAGCTATTCAAAGCACGGGACACGAAGGCTTTAAGAAATGTCCCACAAAAAACTACCAGGAATTCTCCACTTGCAGGTCTGACAGTGTAAAACGTCAATATGTTTAATATCTTTACAAACGCGAACGATTCAAAGTTTGCCGCAAGTTGCTACAAACATGTTCTTTAACCCTTGTAGACAAATTGCGATGAATGCGCTCGATTCATTTGGAGTTCCTGCTGAAAAGCAGCCTACTAAACCTGAACCCCTTGGAAACTCCATAAAAGATAGGATCAACTTCTGCATTTCACATGTTCACCAAATGTACTTTAACGTGGAGCGTGAGCTGGGCCCATGCGCTATTGAAAAAATACTGAAGGATTTGGGTGGACATGAAAAAGTTGCCGAGGTATTAAATTTTGCGAACACTCTACGATTTGATACATTTAAAAAACCAGAACTTGAAGCTTTACGCAGTATACAAACATGCATGGCTTTCTTACTCAACAGGTAAATAAATATTTTCGTGATATTTGAGCGTTTTGGGCCTCTCTTACCTTAATATCACTTATTACATTGCTAAGTACTTTCAATTAAAACGTTTAGGAACAGTACGAAAAATTATCTCTTTAGTAAACTTTTTCATATTTTGCGAATTGAAATCTGTTATTAGACGGATAGGCGTGTGCTTTAACGTATTTTCAGGTTTGACAGCACATTTTATTAGGAATTCCATAAACTTTGTAAGCCATATAAATTCCTGCCTTTTGGATATTTGTCAATGTGTATGACAAAGACGTATATCACGAAAAAAGCGTGTTTATTACTCCAACAATCTAACGTTTTGTGTATTAGATGAAAAAAATACTGATCATCAGTGTTTTTGCTGTAGTGGTTTTTGTATATATATACGATACTGACACTTTTCAGTCGCTGTACATTGGCATATGTTTGATATCTTTAGCTTCAACTTATGATAATTGAAGTCAAGTATCCGGTTCCTTTTTATTGTGATCAAATATACAATTTTGTTTCGAAAAGGTAACTGGGAGGAAGTCAATGCAGCAAACGAGAGCCAGCAACACGGAAATTCCGCATGGGCTGGAGAAAAGGAGGCTGTCTGAAAGCTCCAGTGAAAACGATGAAAGTTCCAGTGAAAACGATGAATGTGGTAGTGAAAACGATGAAGGCTCCAGTGAAAACGATGAAAGTGGTAGTGAAAACGACGGAGATTCAGAACAACCTTCTCATGACGGTAAATCAATTTATATTTTTATATCTAAGGAAGTTAGATGAATGAACCTGAGGGGTTCATTCAACGTCAAACAAGCGTCAAAAACCTGATTAAATCCTGGGGATAAATTGTAGCAGCAAACGTTGTTCAGTAGCAAGCGCAAAAACAATACGGTTAGTGGTTCTGGTTACAACGATTTAAAGTATTTAGCTTATTACACTTTGTGATAGTCTACGTGGCCCACTAATTAATATGATGAAAGTTCATGTTTGATTTGGAAGTTAACTTTTCTCAAGTACTCCTTAACTGAATACCACGAATAGTGAGCGTGCAGAGAATCCAACGCTATCTCAGACAAAGATTGTGCATGCATACGTAATAATCCAATCAATTATGCAGTGATAAAAAAACAATTGTTGTAAAGTACCTCAGGGGCCTATTTTCAGAAAGCCTCTGCGCTGATGTGGCCGAGAATATCAAAAACTTGTCAGATTCAGAATCAACTACTGATGAAAGTGCAAAAAGAAATATTTTACTATCCTGACTAGTGGATGAACTTAAAATTTTTATATGTACAAAGTAGGAGATGACCCGATTCTCATTCCGTCTTTAAGTACGAGATTTTTAATTGTGGCTTTCTTGACAAATAGGAGACATCTCCAAGCTACTTCAATGCCAGTGTACTCATTGTGTCGGCTAAATTCTAATATTACTTGCAAATTTTTTTTAGATAAGGGGGATATAAAGTATAGCAGCGCCTCGCTGAATCTGGATGTAAACAAAGGTAAGTTTCAAAACTAACATTTATGTGAATTTATGTTCATACACATGTATTATGTGAAGCACATGGCATAAGGATTTTCTGCGGAATCGTACTCAATAATATCGAACAAATCGTTTCAGAATAGAATAGATCGGCGGGAGAAGACTTTTTTACGAATTAGACAAAAACGTAATGAATACTTGACAATTATACTTCTGCAATAGGCGAGAAAAGGCACCCACACTTTAAATGTATATGACAAATTACCGTTACAATCTAGGCACTATTTTTCCAAAATGCCCAGCACGCTCCTTATTTATAACCTCCTAGATATTGGTGTAGATCTTTTATCCATAAACCCCAAATAAATATCTCGAAGTAGGAGTACATTAAAAATTGTGTTTTTTATCGGAATGAATCGAAGAGGCATCGGTATAGCGGCAAAGTTAATGTGACATAAAAGTTCTTTAAAGCATAGGTAATTTTGGGCTTATATTAATACGCAATTGCCCAGCAGTGGCTGGCAGCCCAACCGTCTGTACGTCTACATTTGTCACGATTTACACAAACATTATTGGAGCTAGGGCTCCAAGATTTAATGTGTATTACGAAATCGGGTGACATTTTGTCTTTGGAAAACAAATTTCATCGTGACCCTTAACATACACTGTGCCAAACGCTTGGATCTAAATGTAAAGAAATTGCTTAATTCTTATAATCAATGCAGCTATTATTTTAACTACATAAATGTTTTCGCTGCTATTAAAAAATCGTCCATTGTTAAAGTGAACAGATTTTTGCACAAGTAGATGTAATATTAGCCTGACACATGTGACTTCAGTGAGTTTTTACGAAGCCGCACAAATTTTGTTCAGGGCGGATTTGCCGTTTCTTGTTCCGAAGATTTTGTTCAAAATTAGAATCAACAGATGTTAGCATTGCTACTAAGGGCTCACGACTCTGCTTTTTTTAACCTTCAGGGATCCCATCCAAGCCTATTTAAAAACGCATTTCTGAACCGCATAGTAACTGTGTCTATCAAATCTTGATATCGCTGCGCTTACTTACATGCAGGGGGTCTAAAATGTCACGAGAAAGGAGAGATGTGACACATAATAGTATAATCTCCTTGTTTTAAGAACGTTCAGAGTGATACCGTTTTAACGGTACCGTCGAGCCTGTCTGAATATGTCTCGATTTACTCAAAACACAATAATCTTTCGCCCTCCTTACTCCAAATTGTATTATAAAAGAGCTCTGGAATTCCTTGTTTTGGAAACAAATTTTACATTAATGGCTAACACATGGCAAATTTTTCAGTCCCAACATACAGAATTTAATAAACTCTGATAATAGAAATAGCTTATGTAGAGCGATCACTAGAAATATAGACGTAATATTGACCTTAAAAACTGGATCTAAGTGCGCCTCTAAGAAGCCCAGTATAGTTAGTTCTTCGCATAATTCCACGATTCTGCATCCGATTGACTACAAATTTTGAATTGAATTATTTCTGCACAGTTAATTGTGTTGAACAAAGATTAGAATGCCGATCCTGACATGTCTCCTTAGCATTCACAAATCTATTTATGTTCACCAGATTTCTTAATATTTCGGAAGATATTTTTGGCGCAACTCTGCAGGTTTGCACTAATCGTGAGCTTCCAGATTCATGACATTTAGAGAATTTGACCTATTTGTAACCAACATTGTTTGATTCAATATCCTTAAAGTAAACTACATTATCGGGGCTTGGAGAATCGGCATGGTGTAGATTTTCATTTACTTGTGATACTCAGTCTTGTATTTAACCCTGACCAGCCTACACTGGGTACTTGGGGTTGTTGGAATTAATACCCATCCTAAAGAATGTAAACTCTACCTTAGACAAATTTGAAGTCCCTTATAAGGCGAAGTGGTATAATGTCTTTTAGACAACGCATTCCTTTTCTGAGAAGTACCTAAAAGAAGCTTGAATCTTTATGTATACTTTTCAGAGGTGGACGCCTTTCAGAATGGTGAAAAGTTTGCTATAATCATATCTCAAAAAGGATCAACGGGGATATCCTTACACTCTGACCAATCAAGACCCAACTCCTTACAAAGGCTTCACGTAGTCTTACAACTCCCATGGGTACCAGAGCATGCCATTCAACAGCTAGGAAGAACAAACAGATCTAATCAGAAATTTCCACCGATCTATGTCTTGTTTCACACCGACATTCCGGGAGAATTAAGGTTCTTCCAAACTGTTTTCGAAAAGCTGAATAAACTTGTAATGGCTCCATTTCCAAAGAAGAGGAATGAATATGATTTGTGTACTAATACACGCTTTATTACAGTTGGCTCTATGCGAAGGAGAAAGAGGTAGCTCTTCCGATTTATCGAGATCTTTGGAAAACCCTTTACTTCAGTACCCAGCTTTAGCAAACTTGGCAGCAAAAGAGGTTGTTGTCGATATCGAAGAATCCAAAAACCCAGAAGACGAAGAATTACAAAAACAGCTAAAATTGGTTCAACTTGAGTCCCAGTCTGACACGAACTTATCAAAAAAACCAAAACTACCTGATTGTATTGACATGCAACGATTTATGAATCGAATTCTTGGACTTAAGCTTGCAGACCAAAAGAAACTTTTAGAAAAGCTAATAGCCAAGTACGAAAGCATCGTGGATCGAAAGATAAAAAATAACGAGCTTGAATTAGGAATGAAAGGTAACGTAACATTTTCAATATTCATTTAACTGAAATGCTTACTGTTTGTTTAAACAAATACAAGCTTATTTTAGTAATGCGTTCGAATGCTTCATTAAAATGGAATAGTAAAAAAGAGTTTCCTCACTTTTGCTCCCAACCTTCTAATTTTGATTTCTGGACATTATTCGACACATGAGATATTATGCCAGAAAAGATCCTGGCGTTTACGTAACCTGGCAAAACTGCTTTTTGAACGACCCTAAATACTGTTAAAAAATACGAAATTGTTGGATTTTTTCCCGCTTACGGTCGTAGTGCTTAATTACCAAGTCAATGAGTGTGTACGTTAGAGATCTGTTAGTATGTAGGGTATCTTTTGATTGTACGCTGCGGGTGAAAATTCATCCCCAAAGATGTCAAAACTTGGGGTTTCATAAAAATTCACATTGTCACAAGGCATTTTTTGATTGCTTTTTAAGAATGACTAAACGAAGTGTGAGATAACTTGAACTAAGTTCCAATACATTATTAACGCCTTTGTTAAAAAATCTACAAGTTCGCGTATTTGATGACTGACCAAATACTGAACCATCCTTGTTTTTAAACAGAACTTACCGACAAATGGACGTTGAAAAAGCGGCACGAAAAGAATTATGGAAAAGAAAATAATTTATCCAGTAAAATATTTTTTTTGGAAGCGGATAAAGGGACTAGCTTTGAGCAACTTGAGACAACTATTCAGCAGATGTCCGAAAAAGACAGATGCAAATTACAATTCTTTTGGAAAGATGAGTTAATTGCGTGCTGTTTTCCATGCCTAGTAAGACAATTTACCTGTGGGAAGGATCCAATTTTTCGAACCTACAAGGTTTACACGCCATGGGACTGCAATTTTGTAAGTGGTTTCATTAGTTGTGTTCTGAATTTACGCAATATTCAAGGATATAAAATCTGCAGAATGAGTATCAAAAAGAGAGATTTCATGAATTTGGAAAATTAAACTACCTGCAAGAACAATCAGCTATCAAGGAGAAATGGGAATATTTGTACAAAATTGGAGAGACATTGGGCATATGCCGTCACAACTACAGGTATTGGATTTTGATCACTTGTACCGTTTGTAGTTGATTTATTATTCAATATTTAAAAATATGTGTGCTTTGTTGACACCACTATTATAAATTTGAACTTCATATTGCCAGCCAGAGATAATATTTCATAAGGCATTGTTGTTTGGACATTAAAACATCAGACAGTTCTGTATCCGTATTCAATCAGAAGTCAGTAGAACTGATGGCAGTATTATTTAATTTTTGCAAGCTTATTTGCAAGCTGTTTTCACGAACCAACATTGCTGTATCTTCACCGAAACTGTTTTTAGAGAAAGCGAATTTACTTCTACATAGATTTGAGTAGATGTTAGACACAAACGAAAATCCTAGTGATCTCCTATTCAAGAGAACATTAACTTACAATTAGATTTTTTTTAAAGAGTAAAAGTTGTGTATTGAAAAGATATGAATGTCTTTTATGATAGGAAACTATGTTGTGCTTGTTATGTATTTTCCAAACCAGCGGAGTAAAAGCCTTATTATCGAAATTAATGAACATTCGTAAACTTTTGCAAAACTTTTAAAGATGTGACTTCACGGTAACTGTTGCAGGAACTTGAGGTAGTCGTATAATTTCATTTATTTTGTGCTTTGTTACTAGAATACCCCTCATAAAAGGACGTCCAGCGTCGTGCGAAAAGAAAAACGTCTGCGACAGAGACTTGTTCGGCCCAAGAAAATTCAAATTGAATGTCTTAACTGGTTGTTTGTTGAAAACGTGGCGTTATGTTACTGACGCCTTTTGCGAAACAACCAAGGAAGTCAAACAAAAGCCTCAAATCTTACGCCTAAAGATAACTCACAACGAAAAGATCGAAAAACATATTGGTGTAGAAGTGCCCGAGCGAATGCTTCGTGTTGTTTGTTACAAACTTGAAAAGCTATACAATATGGAGGACGGTAATGAAGAGAAAGCAGAAAAGCTCCATAAAGACAAAAAAAGTGCAGAGAAAGAAAAAATGTCTATCAGCCATATTCAGAGTAAATGGGATCAAGAAAACAATCATTTGAAACCAGAACCGGAGAATAGTAATGAATTTGAAGATGCCGATGTGAGGGAATGTGTAGTGGATGAATTAAAGATGAGGATCCTTTTCTCGAATAGAGCTACATCAAATAAGCCAGTCAAATCTGCCAAAGATTTTGTTGAAGAATCTGTAGAATGCGCTGGGTCTTCTAATTCCACAGCACGAAGTTCATTCGATTCCGCAAATTTACTTGGTAAGTATCCATTTAACTAGGGTGAACCTTTAAACCATAACAGCACAGTACTACACAACGAAATATTCAGGTGCATATAATGGGATTTGTCGAAGTTTTCTGTTTGAAGTGCACTACTAGCCAGGAAGGGTCTTCAACTGATCCAGTTGAGAAGTACGATACATACTAGTCGACTCATGTGGACGTAAAAAACCCGAAAGTGAAAAAAAATGTCCGTGTAAAAATAATATTGGGCCCTGCAGGGTCCATTTTAAGTAGCACGCGGCCCCGTTAGAATTGTGTGCGGGGTCCCTCCGCTCTCCTCCTCCCACACACGCCACTCTCGAGGGAGAGAAAGTCCCATATCTCTCCATTTTGAGCTCCCGACCCACGCAACGCTCATTTTCTCTCTCGCTTGCGGGAGTCAGTGTGGGGAGAGGATAAAATTAACATGGGGTGGGGTCGCACTTTCTCCACCTCCTGTGACCGCGCGCTATTTTAAGCGGACCCGAACATATTTTCGTGGTCTTTTATTCAGCAGATAAATATTAGATTTAATCACATATCAATTGGCTGGTAAATATTAGCTGATGTTGTTTATAGCTTACGTACATTTTAAATATGTGTTTAGAAAAACTAAGAATAGTTTATGCAGGGATTATCTGTATTGAAAAAAGTCATCAGACATATTAGTACTATTCATCTGCTAAATCTAAGTTCAAGTCAATTGGTGCTTGACCAACTCAGCCCGTCATAATTCCGTTAAATCCAGAATTGCTGCAATTGGAGTTCTGTGTGGTAATTGGAACTGAACCAACTTACATCCGTGTAAAACTGCACGGAATTTGCTCATCAAACAGCTAGCATGAAAGTTTCCTGCAACTTAAATTAACATCGCAGCTACAAATGTTTTTGAAGCACAACCAACTGCGTAGTAGGTGGTTTTTCTAAAATCTGTATCACGGATTGTGCCTATCTTGTTCAGTAACTAAGCTTTCAGTAAATCTGAACATATAATTTTTCCATGATGTATTCGGTCATGTGAATAATTGATACCATCCATGATTTGAAGTTGGGATATGGTGAATCAAATGTGAACAACCACGATTCTAGGACTTAACTATGTTATTGAAAAACGTGCGTACCAAGCTGCACTTCACTGGCAGCTATATGGTGTGAAAAATGGTGATGTATTTTCAAGTTTCAAAAGAACGTAAATAAATCGGCATATTGTGTTAGCATGTATTTCTGTACTTAATATTTTAGTTGCATTTTCAAGTAGTGTACCACTTCTCGCCTGATATTGACAGCTATTTCTTTATTGGGGTTAACTTTAGTATGATATTTCAGATTCCTACGTGAAGGATGACATTAATGTACTTGAAACGGACTTGCAGCTGTCGTCGGAAGAGTCGGATATTGACGACGCTGAAAAAGAATCACACAATAAAAGACTGAAGATGGAATAACCTCCGAAATCCCTGGCGACTTCTATTTATAAGCTTGACTTAATCAATATTATTTAGTTATGTAAGAATACTTCATGTTTATGCTAGTACTATTCCAGTTACGCGTTGGAATTTGGTTATGTTAAAATTATAATGAGCAAGAGATGAACTTAGCACATCGCGTTACATCGACAAAACACTTATACTATGTTATGCAGTAGTTAGTTGGATAGTTTAGCATGAACTGTGTCCTCACGTCTTTGATGCATTCTAGAGGTAGTATGTCTTGCATAGAGTGGCAAACGTAGATTAAAACGCATTTCAATGTTCAAACTTTCAAAAAGTGTGCTAGAGAAAATAGAAAGAGATAAGAAGGTGTGCTGAGTGAAGGGGAGGGGGAGGGGGGACGTCACGAGGTCAAATGGGCAGAAGAGAGACCTGACCCTTTACTGTGCTGAGATGAAATTTTGAAAATTAACCCAACAAAGTCTTTTTCTGAACCTATTAGAAAATCTGGAAAGTATCCTGACAAAAAACTTACAATAAATTTGTTTAGTTGGCACTCTCCAGAGGATATTTGCTGAGTAATTACAAGTTTTGCCAGTTGAAACTTTCAAAAGAACATTTCAAAACAGCAGTTGACATGATACAGCACAAAGCTATTTTACCTAATGTCATATCTGATATTTTAAGTTTAGTGCCTAATTAGAGCATTTCAAGTTTTGGATCAATTTTCAGCTTTTTGCAACATGTTTAAGCCGGCACGATTGACAGGTTCTTGGCCAATTTTTACTCATAAATAAGTTATATTTAGCAAATAGACCCTTTGGCATTTTCAGTCCAAGCAGATCCAATTTTGATTTCACTGAGTTTATCCAAGTAAAAACTTCGATACTATAAAGAGACAGAATCAAGAGTCATTTATGATTCCAAGGGATTTAGAATTTTAGTACCCATTAAATTTGGTAGGATTATTAGTATGATTAGGCTTAGGCTTTAAAACGAGCTGTAGCGTATTTTTGCAATTCTATAAAAATCAGGTTAAAGTTATTTCTAATCGAGATGGAAAAACTTTTATTATTGGGTTGGACTTCAGCAAGAAATTGCGAATAAAGTGGGATCAATCGGCGATTCTGAAATTTGAGCTGTGGTAGTATTCCTATGATACGACTAGATTAGATATTTGTTAGTGTGGCACTAGAAAATAAATTGCTCTTGCTTACAATTATTATTACAATGCCCAGAAATAATTCTTGGTTACCTTCATTTTTCAATTACCATTAAAATCAACTTAATGAATTAAGCATCTACTACATTGCATATTCTCAGGAATGAAAAAAATAAACATTTAAAGTAGGACAGACACGATAACGCCAACAAAGTTTCAAGACTAACAGAACCATTTTCAGGAAAATCTGCATGAAATGTCATTTTACTTTTACACACAAGTTGCTAACACATCTCTAAGGCTTTCATCCCCACTAACCAATGCTGCGACTCCAGGAAACATTGTCGTTTTTGTGTTAGTGCCCAGTGTGACAAAACGGGTAAACGTAGACCTTCGACTTTGACACGTGTCGAATCTTAATCGCTGTCCGTTTCAAACAAACTTAAAATGGTTTAAATCGGTTGCTCCTGTACTCTCATTGGAACCTTTAGAAAAGACAAAACAGTACACAAGAAAAAAGGGTACCCGATAAAATCGCCTGTTTTTATACGTGGCTTTTTGGTCCGGTGGTTAAGTCTTAGCCTGTGAGCCAGGCGATCCGAGTTCGATCCTACGTTTCCATCTGAAAAACTTTTTGCATCTTTAGTTTAGCCTCGTAAATGCACACATGGGATAATTTCTATGATAAATAATAGTTGTATGATACAATTGAGACCCTAAAACAACAAGAAACCCGAATAAAAATTGTGTGTCAATAATAAATTAATATGATTTTAAAACTTGTTTTGAACGAAACTAAAGGTAAAAATTGGATGAGAATGAATGAAAACTCTTAAAATATCAAACATCAATAATTGTAAAATACTTGTAAAATATTTCAAGTCTAAAATGACTGTACGTCACAAAACTACTAAGCCTAAATAACTAAGCCTAAATAAGCTCCTTAGCAACAACAGAAACCAATATTGAAACTGTACTTTCGTTGCTAAGGAAACTTAATACTGCGGAAGCTATATAAGATTTACTGAGATATTGCCCGTATTGAACGTTTGCAAAAGAGATTATCAAAATCGGTCAAATGGACTGCAATTTAGGTTTATAGATGCATATTTTCCGTCCGACACATTTTTAGAAAACGTGTGAATTGGTGCATTTAGAAAATACCTTGAGTTCTCAACCGATTTGAGTGAAATTTTCTTAGCTTAAAAGAAAAAAAGGTTAATCATCTCCTTAGCAACAACAAAAATAAAATTTGAATTTGAATTTTTGTTGCTAAGGAAGGAAAAATATGCCGAAAAAAATTAAAATGTATTTAGATTTTTGCCATAATTCCTATTTGCAAAAGAGTTTATCAAAATCGGTCGGATAGTTTTCGAGCACTGATTTTCCGATCATTTTCGACTTGGGGGTGAATGCATACTTAGCTGTAAAGCAGGATTTTGGATTTTTGCCTCACCTAAGAAAAAGTGTTAGAAACCGAGTCTCCAACAACAAACACACTCGCCTGTACGCCATGTCGATCTTAATTCTGGTGAAAGGATTATGCGAGAAAACACGGACAAGCCCCACTCCAGGAAACCAATTTTAACCCTTTCTGTTCAAGCCATTGTACATGCGTTAGGGAAACAGCGAATATAGTTCTTATCTCAGACGTTTAAAGTGATGCGACATTTTATTCATGTATTTAAACATTTCAATGCAAATTCTGCAAAGCCAGGAGATCCTTGACCTCATCAATATTCAGTCCTGATTTTTTTAAGTGATTAGCTTCGGAAGATGTCCTCCCAAAGTCTACTTATGCCTACGATGGGACAAGCCGGAGGTTAGTTAGTTAATTTGTAAGATTTTCATGCACCTTTCTGCAAATAAAGTAATAGCATTATCTTGGTAGAAATATTGTATGAAAATATTAGCATTCTAAGATTCAAGAACATAGGATAGATTGCAAAATTAAAACCGAGTTTCAGTTCAAGTAACCCTTTTGTTTTTCAACCAACCTTATTATTTGGCAAAAACACAAGCCTGTTTATAATTCTTCACATAAGGCATCAAAAATAAGCACGCATTCCTATTGTTACTACTACACATTTACACATTTACAACTACACATTTATTGGACTAATTTACTTTC
>JAQGAC010000064.1:0-57422 GCA_034696585.1 Isotomurus maculatus | reverse complement strand
TTTTATTCCTCTCCGTAGAATCCATCCGACTTCCAACGTCGCTGGACTCGTAGGCCAAACTTACCAGGACGTTACAAGAGAAAGAGGAATATGTATTCGTTGGGAGTGCATAGCAGACTTTCTTGAACTTGTGAATCTTGTGGTTGTTTCCTAAAGGGAAAGGAGGGACGGAATTTCTACAGTGGAAAGTATTCTTCTTTATTCAAACTGGAAAACTTTCCCTTTTATTCAACAAATCCAAAGCGTTCTTCTGCTAAAACACGAGAAGGATATATGAAATGAAAGGAGTGAGTAAACGATGGCTATTATTATTTCATGACATATATCACCCACACACTTTCTGACCCGTTATTTCCACTCCTCCGTCTCCTGCTTTCTCTTTGATTTCTCTACCCTTTATTCGAATTAGTATTCTGGGCAGCAACCCACATCAAGATTGTTACGTAATGTCATTATGAAATCAATTTGTTTTAGAAACTAATTGGGCTATGACTGGCGTAATATTATTATTATTATTGAAAGATGTCCAGTGCCTTACTAGTTTTTCTTAACTTCCAACAATGATACAATCTGTAATTATTTAAATTTATACAAATTGTTAGTTTATATTCCTTGGTGTTGATTTAGTTCATTTTTATAAAAAAATTATTTTAGTCAAGAATTAAGAAATACAATTTTTTGCCATAGAATGTATAAAATACTAACGCCCTTTATTGGGAAAATGGTAATTATGATGCATGAGTGAGTGAGTGTAAGTTGGTCATTAATTAACAACTAATTGTGTACATAATGATTGTGGCACGTGTGTCACAACTCTTATCTGCATAATGTGTGGCAAGGATCCCTTTGAGTCGGTCAGTATGTGTGTAAGCCAAGAACTAAATGGCTGTTCTGTAAGCCGAAGCTAAGCTTTGAGCTCCTCAAACTTGCTTTCAAAATTATACACAACGACTGTCCAAAATATTTCTCTAACTATTTTGATTCAGTTACTTATAATGTCCGTAATATCCGCAACAAAGTTTACTATACTTGCAATAATTCAGAAAATAGTTGGGCCTCAAAATCCTTTTAGCTTCTAGCCTTGAAATTATGGACTGAGATGAAAAACTGTTCCTTCCTTGTCTTCAAAAAAAACGATTTATGATGTAATTTCTGAACAACAAAAAGCCAACTTGCAAGCCATTTCACTCGCCTCTGAAGTAAATGACGATATATGTAATTTTTCATGCATTGACAGCGCCGTAAACACTAGTTATTATTAATACTAATGGTATTTTATATTTTCAATCTTAAATTTTGACTACCTTGTTGTAAGCCTAATAATATTGTACTCACTTATAAACTTATGTAATCTCCTGGGGACTAACTTGTCAAATTATTTTGGGTTCCCCTTGTAACAAATAAATAAATAAAATGTGATTCAATGTTAATTAATGTGGTACACAGATTGATTCAGCTTAGAATTACTTTAGAGAAGATTCGGCTATTATTGAAATCATAATTTCATAATACCATAATACCGAGGTGTTGCTTGCATGTAATTTATACAAGTGTTCTTTTATATATTAGGTGACAGGTTGATGGAATCAGAGTTGTTAGAATGACAGAAAGTGAACCAGAAAGCAATTTTTTCTATATTGACCGATTTTGAGTAAATAAAGCGTTATTTTAAGTTCCGATTAAGCTCTTTCAAAGATCATTTATTGACTAAAATGAATAAAACACTTATACTTGAATGGTTAAGGGAAGTTGGAAGTCAAAAACTGGGGTTTTGGTGTGAAGAATCAGCGTGTATTTCTGATATACTGTGCACAAGGGCTGCTCCCGTGTTATTTGCAACGCGTGGAGGAGTTTTCTGCAGTGTTTTAATTTCTCACGCCATCACCCTTCATCGTTGACCACCACCGACAGAGACACTTGAGGAACCTCCCTTTAACGTTCATTTTCTGAAATCTCTTTCATAATCATCCACGGACACCAACAACTCACTTCACTAAACAAGTAAAAAGTCAGGACTAAATCTCCTTGCGTAGCTCTCGAGGAACTTTCCGCTGGCTCCTATGCATAATTTATGTTCTCTCTACTTTCTCCCACTTTACTATGCATAAGCAACCTCCAGCCAAGTATTCCTTGGGATATTCTACCTCATGAAACACCGAGTAAATAAATGTCCCATCCGATTTATCACTTTGCTTTGAAAGGGTAAACTGCTGGTTTCAACTTATTGTTTCAATTGTTTGTAGCATCCGTGGGTAGCAGCGTGTAGGTGAGACATGTGTTTGTATGAATAAACAAATACACGTGCAATAATCTTGCCGTTATATTTAAGTTTTGATGACAAAATGATAGATCGATATCTGTACCATGCAATCAATAGAAATAAAGAAGTCCTTCCAGTTCTGTGCTGCTGTGGTGCTTTGGATTCATCTCCCGATTTTTTGTCATTCCTTTGTTGTTTTTTCTGATTTCCAAATTTGATTTTGACTGAATGATATTAAATGCATTTACATGCTTTTTATAATTTAACGACCTACTTGAAGGGTGGCCCAAAAAGTTCTGCCAAAAGCTAACCTGATAAAATGAAGGCAGTTACTACAAGAGAGGATTGGCACTTGCAATAATTATTCATGAAAGTAAGACGTCATTTCAAATGTTGTTTTAGTAGGATATACTAACATTCTTCCTATACAATTTATTCTTGATATAGGACTTAACTTGTTAGGATGGTGGGATTTTTCTCCACATTCTGCATTCAACAAATTTTTATACAATTTTCTTCTCTGACAATGTTTCAATCGAAGAACATTATGCATTGTTTGGCTGATTAACAATACAAAAACCTATCCAGTTGTCGATGGGGTACTTTTGCGGCTTTTTCACTTGTTACCGACTGTATTTGTTAATCCTATAATCAATCTACCCCTTAGATAACCGATCGAATGGTCAATGAGGTAGATTTGCATACAACTCCCAGCATTTCGTTTATCATTTCACAAACAAAACGTCCTTACGGGAAGAATGATTGCATATTCGGTACATGCAGTTCCACTTCAATTTTGGTTATGTAGTTTTAGTGAGTAAATTATGTATTAATTACTCAATTCAATACATGATATCCTCCTGTCATATATTATTTGTTCTGCAAAATAAAAACCTAATAAAAAGAAACACTGCCCACAAGAATTGATTGACACTTGCAATAATGATTATTTATTGTAACACAATACTAATGAAAACATTCCTCGATTTCTATTAATTAGTCAAGCCTTAACTTGGTACGTGACTACATAGTTAGCTTATCCAGCTTATTACGAAGTAATTAGGATGTATTGATTAGATGCACATGCAGTTGTAAGAGTAGTAGGTAAATTATTTATTTAAGCTATCATATAAACTGAAGAATCGGACATATCATGTAAACAGTAAGGTTTCAAAAATTACAAATCGTGCAGGTACCACAGTGGTTTAGTCTGTATGACAACAAATAAATAAGCAATAAATTCTTCACTTGAACTGAGCACCCAGTCATTTGTTGATTTCATCGAAGTCATTACGCTTGAACTGTTTCCAAGGCATATCTCCATTCACTGAAGAAGACGATACATTATACACACACATATTTGCATTGCACAAAAGTGCAGTTCTGTTTAGAGTATAGAATTCAACCAAAAGAAATAGTTTTTTAAATCATAAAACCTACGTCCGTCAAATAGTTGATCACGAAATTGGATCATGGACATCAATACCACAAACGACAAATCAAGATGGTGTAGGACGTGCATGAAAGACAGGGAACCCGAGAAAAAGACAGAAGAATGGCAGAAAGCTACAATCATTCGTGGCTTAAAAAAAATGAAGATAGCTGGAATCAGGAACGCATTTAAACCAGGAATACATTGGACTGAAAGGTAAGAACTAAATTTTTTCAAAAGAAAGACTTTCATTTCAACTAAAGAAAATTCATAACCACAAGAGACCAAAAAGAATTATCAATAAGTGTATTATTAAAGATGGATAGCTTAAAAGCCCCGACTTTCATGTCTTTTTCCCCAATCATGCTTGGGGCACAATGGTCTATTCGTCGGCGTGTAAGTTTTTTCCCCGCGCTTAAAGCAAGAACTTCAGTATTGTTTTGGGGGATGTGATATTGAATTCGTAGATTTTAAGCTATGCCACAGAATGTGCTATTATTTTGTTATTTCAAGATGTACCTTTTTACTGGAAATAACTTAGACGCATCCAAGGCTATTTAGTTAAAAAGCCATAGTAAATGGCATTATGAAGGTCACAAATATCAAAGAAGAATCTGAGAGCTCGAGTTCGCCACCAATTAAAAACCAATTGTAGTATCAACAATAATACCAGAAATATTATTACGCTAACACGGATTGTTATCGAGTTATTGTCGTTAATTTTTATGTTCCCTTCTGAAAGAATCAAAACCTCTCTCAAAAGGCTACTCTTACATTATTCCCAGCAATTGTTTTCAACGTAAAACCAATAACAATAGTAATCTTTATTTTAGACAAACCCCTGATAAGATGATTTGCTGGTACAGCTAACTTAGAAAACGCAAAGATTACAAATAATAAAGAAATTGAATACCCCAGTGTTTCAGTCATTACACATCTTAAAAGGTAGAATGGGTGTCCACGGTTTTCAAGCCTCTAATTCCAAATTATCCTGGTCTTCAATATGGGTATTTGGAGTTTCCAGGTCTACGTAAACATTTTCATAAAATACTATAATGTAAAAATACAAAGGTGATTTACCTGTTTCGTTGACGCAATACCGCATAAATGCACCAGCTTTCCCCCGACGAACGTACCTTTGTCCAAATGTTGCGTTTAAATCCATGCACATAGTGCCAGGCTTACAAAAAAGAGCAAGACTAGGTGCCTTCAGTGGGGCTTGACAAAAATAAATTTGGTTATCCAAACAAGATGTTTGATGCACCTTTTCCTTCGCTACTTTGTTCAATTCAGTCATTTCATGACCACACTTTTCGAAAAAATTTTTCACTCCATGAGGGCACATGCAATTTGGGTCTTTCTTAAACAACGAATCCGTAAATTGTGAAACAACAAGTATTATGAAAAACAGGATTTCCGGGTTCTTGAACGTTATCCCGAAACATAATCTGAACATGCTAAAATTGAATTAAAATAGTATTAATGATTTACATATCATGAAATACGCCTGCTAGCAGACTAAATAGTCTATGATGCTTGCTTAGAATTAAAAGCTTTTGTAAGGTAAATTCCTGTCCTATATGTTCTTAAAGGCCAGTTTCAAGCAAAAAGGTCTATAAGAATGCATATGCTACATATTGTGAGCCCTTTTAAAATAAAAAATGGAAAAAAGCTTTGCATTATGAAAGTAAAGCTATCCCAAGTAAAATTTTTATGCTATTTCTTAATAGTTAAACACTGCAATAAGAAAGAAAGTGCCCATGTAGTCACTTACGTTACTCTCATCAACTTTAGGTTATGGTGGGTAGGTGCCTTCTTTCTATGTCTTGGCCTCACAGCGTACTTCACAGTGGAGACAATCAATGAGTACGCAGAAAACCCAGTCCTCTACACATTCGACGACGATGAGCCGACATATAAGGTTCCCTTCCCTGGTACCACAATCACGGGAACAATGTTATTTAAGAACAATGCAATGTCAGACGCTTTGGAGTAAACGAAAACAATGTTAAAATATTCTTGTTTTCCACTTGTCAAGAATAACTGCCACATAAAATCTTTTCTCAGGCTGCAAATAGCATTGAAGCGACATGAACTTGAAGTTTACGAGCACGAAGGGGCAACTTGGACACAACCCTTAGTGGACATATTGATTTTCACGATTGATCATTTGTGTGAACTGGTTAAGAGTTTTGCGGCTCGTAACGGATTAATTGATGACTGGAAGGCAGAACAATTTGACCTTCGGAATGACCCTGCTTTTGTGGAACGCAAAAATGTTACTCTTCGAGACAATATGGAAGATAAAAAAATTCTAAATAGCGTAGTTCCATTCTTGAAAACGGTACGAGGAGTCACACGATTTTGGACGTATTCGACGCATTGTCTACAAATATATTTTGAAAATAGAAAACATTGGATTGCAAAAACATCCTAATTGCTTGCTCCTGGGAAGGGTCTAGGGAAAACTGTACAGATCTATTCGTTCCGATTCAGACTGACGTAGGGAGCGGATGTTCGTTCAACCGGATTCCTGAGGAATTACTAACAAAGTAAGCACTTGTCAATAGTAGAAAAGTAAACTAGTGGAATATGATTTGTTCAATTTTCAGGACATTGGCTAGTCCAACCTTATTATTTCTGACTTAAAATACCTCAAACTTATATTTAATGTAATGCGTTGTTTTCGAAATCTATCTTGGTTGTAGGAAAAGAGGTCTTTTGTCACTTTTCAATGAACATAATTACAGCGAAGTTGAGAAGCAAGCGTGGAAGAAGTTTACAAAGGACAGACTTGATTCAGTCATATCTGTCAATGGAATTGAAGACTTTATGAATACGATACGTCCTAGAACTCAGCGTCATGCTGGAAAGCTTCGAGGGCTGTCATTTATGGTAAAATTTGATGAAGATGTTGATGGCATGTCTTGTCCTATTGTTGATTCCAACGGTTATTTGGTAATATTTTTATTTAATCGGCTTCATTGCTTTTGCATCAATAGTTTGAGCTTTGCTTCGGTTGTTTTAATGTAACTAATAAACCTCAGCTAGGGATACATTCCCCGTTCGAGGAACCTCAGATGATGAAAATTGGTGTAACGATACCACCTAGTCATGAAATTTTTGTGACTGTCAAAGCTGATGTAACCATCGCAGACAAAGAAATTAAATCTCTTCAAATTGTGAGCACTGTACAACATAAGCCATAATTTATTTGATTGATACAAATTGCTTTGAAAATGTAAATTTCTTGCAGAGCAAACGAAAATGTTATTTCCAGGATGAAAATCCTCTCGACAATTTTAAGGTTTACACAGTTGGTAATTGTCATCAGGAGTGCTTGGGAAGAACAATCCAAGAGAAATGCAACTGCACTTTGTTGACTCGCAGTGGTGACATAATTTTGTTAACATATTCAATAATAAAAATTAGATTGTCCTATCAGAACAAATAAGCTCCGACTAACAGTAATTACCTAATTTTTGTCTGGTTTATAGCTGGGAAAGATGAGAAATTATGTGGACCCCTTGAATTTTATTGTGTTGAGCAAGAAACAGGTGAAAACCGTATTTCAAAAATACACAGATATAAATATCACATATGAATGAACAATATGAAATAAAGAGAACCTGGAGAAAGGAAGATACGACAGCCTGTGTGTTCAACCGATTTGCTACCCACCTTGAAACGAGGTTAAGTACGGTGCAGATGCTGCGTATCTTCCCTACCACAAGAATAAAACATTCCAAGATGCAAGATTACAGTAAGAATTATTATCTTAAGCCCAATACTTTCAAGTTAGGCATTCTCTTTAAACATAATTTACTGTTTGATTGAAATAGAGAAAACTCGGTTACGTCAATTACTCATGTGGCTTTTCCTTCAGAATCTGTGTCAACTAGGCGAAGAAAACTGCAATATGGATTTTCGATCATTGTAGGTCAGTGTGGCACCAAAGTTACGCAATTTATATTAAATGGTAACTGAACCTTGAATGCGTTGCTTAAATTATATTTTGCAGGAGTACTTGGAGGACTATGGGGAATAACGCTTGAGTTCAGTATCTTTACGTTCTTTAATGTTGTCGCTGGCATTGGAGTTATGATTTTTTCAAATTGTCGGTGGATAAAAAATGAAGATGAGAAGGAAGAGAGTGAAAATATTTCCAGCGACATGGAAGCGTCTCAAGAAAGCACCTTCGAAAACGATGAAGATATCGAAATCGACCAAAATCGTGAACCATGCATTACAATAACCATTGTAAATGAAACTGACGACCGCGTACCTAACGATGAAGAAGCACCTTTAAAAAGTTCCACCGAAAACCAAGAGACCATTACAGTTGACCAAGAACCTTTGTCTGACGAAATAGCCAATGAAAAACAAAAAAGCATGCAAGGATTTTCATCGTTATCCACTGTCGTCGACGAAAGCTTGTCACCGGAGTCCTCATTTGTGGACGAAGATTCCAGTAGTATATCTACGGTAAATGATAGTTTTGATAATGAAAGGGTTAGCCAGCCACCTAAGAAAGAAAATTCCACAACAAACGAACCAGCAGAAACCACTGATGAAAATCTTGAACTCGAAAATGAATCGAGATCTTTAGTTCGAGATCCAATTGGCTGGGACCAGTTACTGGATGAGATTTTTGAACTAGTTGAGCTTTAAGTAGAAGTTTGAAATGCGACTGTTTCATGTCGCTAAACTGTAGTCGAATTGTGAATTCTAGTCTCGTTTAAAAAATTAAATGTAGTAATTAATCACAGTTTGTAATTTTAAAGCTGAATTGGCAGAGTCAAGAGATACTTGAAATGTTACTAATAAGCATAAAAAGGAGATGGGAAAAGGAAATGTTGTCTAAATACAAAATCCGTAAGTCTCCTACTTCTTCACCCATTATTTTTTCAATTTCACTGATTTCTCAACCATCGAATTCGGGATTATAACGTTTTATGTACTTACGATTTTTAGTATGAATGAATCGAATTGGAGTTTAATCCCTAACATTACTCATTTTTATAAAAACTTTGTTTTAGGTAGGAATTAAGAAATACAATTTTTTGCCGTAGAATGTATAAAATACTAACACCCTTTATTGAGAAAATTGTAATTATGATGTATGAGTGACATGTTGTAAGTTGGTTATTAATTAACAAGTATAATTGTGCACATAAAATGATTGTGGCATGTGTGTCTCAACTCTTAATGTGATTCAAAGTTAATTAATGTGGTACCCAGATTGATTCAGCTTAGAATTACTTTAAAGGAGTTTCGGCTATTATTGAAATCAAAATTTCATAATACCATAATACCGAGGTGTTGCTTGCATGTAAGTTATACAAGTGTTCTTTTATATATTAGTTGACAGGTTGATGGAATCAGAGTTGTTAGAATGACAGAAAGTGAACCAGAAAGCAATTTTTTCTGTATTGACCGATTTTGAGTAAATAAAGTGTTATTTATAAGTACCGATTAAGCTCTTTCAAAGATCATTTATTGACTGATTAAAAATGAATAAAACGCTTGAAACGGTGAAAGTGGGAGGGAGAGAGATGAAGTTTGGTTAAGGGAAGTTGGAAGTCAACTGGGGCTTTGGTGTGAAGGTTCAGCGTGTATTTCTGAGATTCTGTGCACAAGCGTTGCTCACGTGTTATTTGCCACGTGTGGAGGAGTCTTCTGCAGTGTTTTAATTTCTCACGCCATCCCCCTTCATCGTCGACCACCACCGTCAGAGACACTTGAGGAACCTCCCTTTAACGTTCATTTTTTGAAATCTCTTTCATAATCATCCATGGACAGCAACAACCCACTTCACTAAACAACAACTAAAAAGTCAGGACCAAATCTCGAGGTACTTTCCGCTGGCTCTTATGCATAATTTATGTTCTCTCTACTTTCTCCCACTTTACTATGCATAAGCAACCTCCAGCCAAGTATTCCTTGGGATATTCTACCTCATGAAACACCGAGTAAATAAGTGTCCCATCCGATTTATCACTTTGCTTTGAAAGGGTAAACTGCTGGTTCCGACTTATTGTTTGTAGTCTTGTAGCGTCCGTGGGTAGCAGCTCATGTAGGTGAGACATGTGTTTGTATGAATAAACAAATACACGTGCAACAATCTTGCCGTTGTATGTAAGCATTGATGACAAACTGATTGATCGATATCTGTGCCTTTGACGGGTTTATTCAGCTTAATATTAATTGACGAAGTGAAAGGTTATTCGCTGGCAAATCCGTCTTGCGTTTGCAATCAGCATAATATCAATAATTTGTCATCAGGTTTTATGATCTAAATATTCTAAATGTAACTAGTTTCGAAATTGCAATAGAAGTGCAAAAGTTATGAAGGGAGAAAGTGTAGAAGACGCGATGGGTGCAGGAGACAAAGATGAGGAAGAGAGAGAGAAGGTTTGCCTATAAGAAAACGCGCGAAAGTTGAGGAATTCAAATTGCCTTTCTTTTTGTAGCAAGACGATAGTGTGCAAATTACTGCAAATGTGAAAAAGTCTTAATTACACAATTACATAACTTTTCAAGGTTGAAGGTAATTTTAGGAAAATTAAGTAATTAATAAATTATCATTAAAGTTGTTGGTGTAGAGTGGGTGTAGTTAAAAAGGTGAGTTCAATCGGTTTTGTTTCCTTTGAAGTATTGGCATATTGATTGATCAGTATCTGAAACTTTGTTAATTTAATTGGGTTTAAAATTAATACGGTGTGGAGTAGATAAAGTGGTATTTATAATCTTAATTGTTTATGATTCAGTAGATTACGCTGTTGTGTGGAGATTGTGGAAGTTTTGATCTCTGGTTGATCAATTCATCAAGCTGCTCAAAAACTTGGAAGCGATGGAGAAGCCAGTTGGTCTTATCTTGAGAAGGTGCTGGACGTCTGAATAGGTTAGTGAAATATTCAAAAAGAATGTGTAGATAAATGATTCGATTCTGAAACGCTGTTTGTACTTTGTGTATTTCAGAGAATGATGATCGTAGTGTACTCCGTTTTAAATGCTGATGTCTGGTGATATTACTTTTGGAGTTAGTTTTGGTTTAATTTACAACGATGTCGAGTTTGTTATGTTTACCTCATTTACGAAGAGGGGGGTTTGGGCTCATTAGTGGAGGTTTGGGAAGCTCGAGAGGAGTATTTTTTCGGAGTCCACTGCTTCTCCAGGAATGCAACTCTTCTTCCTCAGCGCTCCGTTTGCGGATGATTTGTTTGTCGTCAAGGATAGGAAGGAATGTGTGCAGCAACGGAAAGAAAGCTTTGGAAAGACCGAATTCCAGTGTTTTAATATTTAGACAACTATTCAGAGGAAGTCGGAGCATCTTCACTAGTGCATTTAAGCGAACCAAATCGGAAATGAAACCTACTGAATCACAAGAATCGATTCGACCAAAGCCATCTAAAAAGGAATTTAGGAGATTATTGGGACTTGCTAAGAGTGAAAAAGGGACACTTACGGGTAAGCTAGGCCTTCTGGTGCAGTTGATAGTAATCAGTTTGCAGTTTTATTATCAAACTAATAATCACCTACCTATTTCCTTTCAGGTGCTATTGCTTTATTGATTATCTCGAGTGCAGTGACGATGACAATTCCATTTTGCTTTGGAAAAGTCATCGATATTATTTATACGGGACAAGACGTGTCAGAAACGAAGAAGAATTTAAATACTTTGTGCTTAGGCCTGTTAGGCGTATTTCTTATCGGAGCGGTGTGCAATTTTGGAAGAGTTTATCTTATGCAAATGTCAGGTACTAGTTTCTTTGCAGTACAATCACATCTTCACAAAGTGTGTTTAATAAATCGCGATGTGAATTTTGTATTTAGCTCTGACATGATACATTTTGTGATTTTGCAGGACAGCGAATAACCAATAAAATGAGAACATCTGTTTTCTCTGCGATTCTCCGACAAGACATTGCGTTCTTCGATAAAAATAAAACTGGAGAGCTCATCAATCGGTTGTCTGCAGACACCTCCCTAGTCAGCCAGTCCGTCACAATGAACATTTCCGACGGTCTGAGGTCAACATGTATGGTTACTGCCGGAGTAGGAATGATGGTAGGTGACTTATACCTTTGAACATGACCTAGATAAACGCTGGCCCTTTATTAATAATTTTATAATCGTTGCAGATATACGTGTCTCCCAAGTTAGCTATCGTTGGCTTGAGCGTTGTTCCTCCTGTGGCGTTAATGGCGATAAGCTACGGACGGTACGTGCGTAAAATAACGAAGAAAGTTCAGGATAGTTTAGCATCGGCCACTCAAGTTGCGGAGGAAAGAATCTCCAGTATTCGAACAGTTCGGGCCTTCAGTCAAGAAGGTCTAGAGAATAAGACTTACTCAGAACGGATTCATGATGTGCTCTCTCTTGCGTACAAGGAGTCGTTGGCTCGCGGAATATTCTTTGGACTGGCAAGTACCACAGAAGCTTTGCAGACATTGGCAGTAAACCTGTCAGAATTAAAATCTCATGAACCTAATTCTTTCTAACTTCATTCAGACGGGCCTGAGTGGAAATTTCATAATTTTATCAGTACTCTATTATGGAGGAGGAATGGTCAGCGAAAATACTATTACGGTTGGCGCTTTGTCTTCATTTTTGCTATATGCTGCTTACGTTGGAATAGCTTTGGGTGGATTGAGCACGTTCTACTCGGAAATGATGAAAGGACTTGGTGCTTCGACGCGATTATGGGAAATTATCGATAGGCAACCTTCCATTCCATTGACAGGTACGTAAATTGTTTAACTGTTACTTTTCGTGTTCGCAGCAGCTGTGATATAAGTTTTTGAAATTGTAAATTGTAATATAATTTTTTATTTTCAGGAGGCATAGTCCCAGCAAGTGGGCTGATTGGAAATATTCAGCTAAAAAATGTGTCATTTTCCTACCCGACTAGAGTTGACGCTCCAATATTTAGCAATGTTAATTTGGACATTCCTGCTGGCACAGTGCTGGCGATTGTTGGGCAAAGTGGATCAGGAAAGTCTACATTGGCTTCTCTGCTGCTGAGATTCTACAACCCAACGTCCGGCAGTATAAGTATCGACGGAATAAACATTTCACAATTAGACCCTCATTGGTTGCGGCAACAGATTGGGACTGTGAGCCAAGAGCCTGTGCTGTTTTCGTGCTCAATAAAAGATAACATCTTATATGGAGCACCAAATCCTGAAAAAGTTAGCCAAGAAAGACTGGAGGAAGTTGTAATGGAGGCGAATGCGTTTGACTTCATAATGAAGTTCCCCCAGCGGTTTGACACAGTTGTGGGAGAACGGGGTGTCATGTTGTCGGGTGGTCAACGTCAGCGGATTGCCATTGCCAGGGCATTGATTAAGGTTGGTTGTGTAATGTACCCGATTGTATAGTTTATCGATTAGTCTCAAGGTTTCCTTCTGGTTCATAAGAATGTGTATACGTCATTGCATTCTTTTATTGCAGAACCCAAGAATTTTGTTGTTCGACGAAGCCACGAGGTACGTAAAGGATATAAGTATTAAGCATGGAGACTTAAGAAAGTCTTCTAGTCTTCTGCTTCGTGCACTTCACGCTATTGATCTGATTTAATTTAAATAATTAAATACTTTGGCAGTGCTTTAGATGCTGAGAGTGAGCATTTGGTCCAAGAAGCCTTAGAGAGAGTTGCCAAAAATCGCACAGTCATCACGATTGCCCATCGGCTCTCAACCATTAGAAATGCTGGTAAGTTAATGGGATAATTTCTGGTAGTGTCTGTCTAGCCGTATGTGTCACTGCACAATAATATGATTTTGGATCCTCTGATGCGCCAGGGCTTAGTGAAAGGAGCTTATAGCCAACAAGTTTATACCATAAACGAATCCATTTAAGATGCCAGATTGTTAATTCTGTGTATTTTGTGGCGTTATAGTCGTATGATAGTTTTTTTAACAAAAATAGTATCTCTCACGGTTCATTTTGGTTTCCAGATAAAATTGCTGTTCTGAGCGATGGGAAGTTTGCAGAAATCGGGACGTATGAAGACTTGATGACAATCCATAATGGGATGTTCAAAAAGTTGGTTGAAAAGCAGACAATCCAGCAATAACTCGTGGTGCATTTTAAGCTTTACTGAAGAATTATTTGAGGTTTTAAAATATTTACCAGTAGTTATTTTTGTAGACTTCACTTTACTAAACTATGCAATGATTGAGTCTCAGTATTGAATTTGAAAGTGAGATGTATCCACCTAAATTTAGTAAATTGTATTCAATTTAGCATTTTTGTTATAAACGGTGTTATTTTATCAAAATGAAAAGGCTTTTGTAGTTCTTACGTGTCTGTTCCAAAAACAAAGTCAAAGGATCGATTGTTCCGTTTCATATTTTGTCAGTTTGCATTTGTGTGAATTTGTGTTTGATGTCAATCCATCCTGGAGCTGAAAAGCTGTTGACGAATGACGAGTAGTAAACTAGTTTGAAATCCTTTCCACTTGTATTTGCATAAGATTTCATGTAATTCCGTTGAAGTAAAAGTGTGAAAGCGATGTTGGATATTTGGAGAAGACTATTGATCAGGCACATTTCGTATTTCGATTCGATACCTTGAGGAAGTTTTATTGAAGTATGAACGACGAGGGATTTAGTGAAACGTGACAATTGAAGAGAAGGATCGATATGTGGAAAAATAAATGTGTGTCCTTTTGGATCGACCAGGTCATTCGAATCAGTAAGCTGTGATATTATTCATCTGTTATTGGTAGAAGAGTGAGGTGAGTTGATATTTGGTCGTTTGTGGAAGTGGATATGCAAATTTATAAGGCTCAATTTGACGTCCTTGTCAGCCTGCTGGGAATATGATTCAACCTGTGATAGAATCATTGAATGCGAGAAGGGAAGGGTCGATGAAGTTGAAAATTTATGAAGATCTCACATTCGCCAATTTCCTTTTAGGCGAGTCACTTTCTCCCAAATTGAAATCCAAATATCCGAAATGAGAAACCATTTATGCATTTAGCCGATTCGTGTGCTGTGAAGGTTGTAAATTGACAGGAGAACAGACGGCAGTCGGTCAAAGTCTACTTAATCGGGTTGTCATTCCTTCGGCTAGAGTGTCTCTTCCCACCTTCTCACAGTTTCAACGTGTTTGTGTAGTCTGTAGGTAAGTTACAAATGGGAGCCGATTCTGTAAGTCTGGTTGTAGAGACAGTAGACACGGAAATTCCTAACATTCGGGATATGTAGCCAGCTCCAGCCTTTATGAAAGTTGCATGCTTAACGAGCTTCCTCATCATTCGCTTTCTCCATAAGAACTCTCTTTAACCACTAAAGAATGCTTAAATAATTTGAACCTCAACGCATCTATCTTAGAATCTTACAAATACCTTTAGAATTCTTAGAATCCTAGAATCTCCCTGAGCGCAAGCCTATTGCGTGTATGTTTCATGCATCAGTTTCTTCTCTTGATTAATGCATGTGTACCTCCTCCCAACCGTACTTTAAGGATTAGACAGAGGAGAAAGTTGTGAAGGAAGCGTAACGAGTGAAAGTTGAAACCAGAAACCACCTCAAAGTGCACCTCGGTGTACACTTGAAGAAGAAACTTTGTAATAAAAGGACAAACTTTGTGGAGTAAAGTGGCGTTGGTGGTGCTGGGGCTTTCACACCTCTCCAAACTTAAAACCCGATGTATCTATACGTAATACGTATGCCTAACTTACTAATTAAGGTTAAGGTACTAACAGGGAAGTCTTAGGACGATAGTACTGATAGTAGAATCTAGAATCCAACCTAGCAGCTTTACCAGAGAAAGTTCCATCCATTTTTAATCAAAACTCATCTTCTTACTTAAACCGTGTTTATTATTTCTAGAGTGAATTTCGGTTTCCGGTGAAGCATAAAATAAGTTTGGGAATGTGAAAGTGGTTCGCAGACAGAGTCGAGAGATTTGGGTGCATTGAGGAGAAAGTGGAGAAAGCGATGGGCCGATGGGGTTTGGAGTTTAGTGGAGAAAGGGAGTGTGGATAGATGGAGAAAAGTATAAATAGAGATGGGAAGGATGTGCTCAGGAGGAAGTCTGGGCTCGGAGGTTGAAATATCAAGAATAACTACAATTGTGTAGACACACACACACACAGTCTCAAAGGTTATTACGAGGAATGAAGGAACGTGTGTGTAGATTCAAGCTTCCCATTTCTCACAAGTCAATTCTGTTGGTGGTGGTTGGACTTGGAGAAGGCAACTTAGTCGAAGAAGGAAGTCAAGAAATAACTTAACTTTCATACAGTCCTTCCACCTCGATGAAATATTCAATTGAGTCTACCAGTCAGCCGTGAATAAAATGATCCGAAAACATTTTTAACCTCGGGACCACCGTCGACCGTCAAAAACCACTTTAGCTGCGATCTTTGAGACTTCAGAGACGCGAGACGCTTATGCATTTATGAGGAGAGACTACACTATCACTATACTGTATAGCCTATTACATACATGCCTAGCCTTGTTACATATTATTACATGACTCGAATAACATCGTGTGTGTGTGTGTGTGTGTGTGTCTATGTCAGTAGCGTAATTATATCTGGTTCACATATATCTTGAGAAATATTTGACCTCACCTGTCTACCTTTCTTTGATCTGGTACTCAAGATAAATATTTCAGTTCCCGGGAAGGATACGTACGTCTTGCATCTTCCACCGATTCGGTTTTCCTTGGAAGAATGTTATCATAGTTTATATATGCATCTCTACCTTCCTGTCACATGGAAGGAGGAAGAGAGATCTGTCAACTTATTATGGATTTTCTTGGATTTCCATTTTCCATTTATTCATTTGGAAGATTGAGAGTGAGAGATGATAAGAGATACTTTTGATATGAGAGAAAGAAACGGAGAAAGTAATGTTGGCGTTGGTTCGGGTGAATTCGAAATTCCGAGATATGAAAGTGTTTGAGAATTTAGATGGTGATGAGTGTATGGAGATTCTCTTGCTTTGTGAGACTTCCCGTACTAAATGATTAAAGATGAGAGATCAATATGGAAAAGGACAATAAGCAAGCAGGAAGAGAATAAAGAGAGCATGTCTAATAAATCCTTCGTTGTTATGAGATGGAGAAAGCGGAGATAAGTTTTTCAGGTGAGTGAAGAGCATCTGAGGATCACGAAAGGTTGTTGTTGTATTGACAAGTAAGTTTTTGAAAAACCTGAGTTCCCAAGAGAATAATGGTTGGTTGTAGAAGAGAGTCCTGGTTGCTCTCAGGCGAAGAAGCAGCCTGCTGCCTTTCCCAGTTGGCTTGCTTTTTCTCTTTGAACAGGCAGAACTCGCAGAACAGGTAAAAATGGAGGACTGGGGATCTGCAGGTTGTAAAAGGATCTCTCTCTCTCTCTTATATATCTCAGTCCTGAATAATGTAGAAGATTGTCGAGAGAAGAAAATGGATTCTCATTCCCGTTCTTTTTTAAAGAATCTCACGTACACATTTGCTCACGAATAACCCTGTGGTGCTTTCACATTGTGTTTGAATGGCTGGCTCGTTGAATGCTGAATGTACAGGGAGTATAATAATGTATGTATACTATGATATACATAGTGAATGTGTTAGTATGTTTCTTTAGAAGGAATTTATAAGGTTGAAATTCAAAGTGAAATAAGTCTTAATACTTTCTCTTTTTAGCCTTTTGTATTAGTAGTTTCAGGTGTACTTTTAAAGAGTAATAGGAATGGGGACATAAAAACACGGATGACGAAAGACGAGGAACTACTTACAGCACTTACGGACATTACGGATTTTGGGAATAAAACTGCCTCCTCCAGTGAAAGTATGTTTTTCGCCTGGTGAGAATACTCCGAGAGAAAGAGAGACGGTCTTCCTCCTTCCTCCTTTATACTTGGAGGAAAGAGTGTTGAACGGCGATGGGAAATGCAACCTGACCTGCTTAATGCTTTCTTCCTACTTTCTACCTTTGCCCGAAGTGAACAGACGAACAGAGAGTTTCTTTCGTATTTTACTCGAACATTCAGGGATCTTGTAGTACATCTCTTCTTGTGCAACAGGGCAATATTATAGAGATCTCCTTTCCAACTATTGTCGAGATGTGGAAGACAATTAGGGAGTATTTTGTGTATCCGTGCTTTGCAATGCTGCTGTAGGGAAGGAGAGACTAGGGGTAGACTTTTCCAGGTCATAAAGGGACTAGTACTTTAACCAGTTCTATTTAGGAAATTGAGTGGAACTCTTCTTTGGAACTCACGTCTCATCATGTGTAAGAGATGTAGTACAGCTAGAGGAGAGGTTTGATAGCTTAACATTCAGGCAGGACGTGTGTGTAGGCTGGAAACATGGCACAAGTAAATTAAATCCGTCCCTTATTCTTCCGGAATTAATCATGGCTACAGATGGAAATTACTTATGGTCTGTTAGGAAGATTAAAAAAGTAGCTGTGTGTGTGTGTGTGTGTGTTTTCCCTTCTTATTTAAGCCAGCATGAATGTATGAACGTAGGAATGTATGAACGTAGGTATGAATAAGTATGTGGAGTTGCTTGCAAGCAATCACAAAATCTACTAATTAATACATGTAGCAATCCTACTTAAATTACGACTGGCAGTGTAGACGTACTATTGAAGGAGTTGGTGATTTCTCTTTTGGTTTAGTCTGACTGGAGATTCCAGCTGAAAATCCCGGCGCTGAAAAATCGTTGACTTCTAGTTGTGCTTTGTTTAAACTGGTCATATTTTAGCTTACTTCTTATTTAACTGTAACTACATACAAGTCTTGTGTAATCTGCAGCTGCTATCCAGAAGTCCAGACCTGCCTTAAATCCTTTTTCCTTTTTACTGCCTCTGTAACTCTGTATACTCTGCTGAGAGAGATGCACACACAGCCACATTTTACTCACGTCTCACGACCTTCCAGGGGAGCATAAGATGCAAGACGGACTTGAGACTGGTTTTAATTAAAAAGTGCAACCTCCTCCTTCACCCTACCAATGCATGAGTGTGGATTGTGGATGAATGAAAGTACTGCATGCAAATTAGGAATTTCATGTCCCTTAAAACTGCGCTGAGGAAATGCGGACTTCGTGAGGTTATTAAAATGTGTTCAATTAAAGAATGCTGTTCTTGTGTACACAATTGTTTCATTGTTTGGATTAAAATACCTTCTTGTTGACAAACTCGAGAGTGGGGACATAAAATATTCACATCTTGAGTGTTATGAGTATGACCAGAGGAGGAATGTTGCAGGGAAGTTCTGAGAATGATGTGTTGTTTGTATTTAAGTAATGAGTATTTTACCAACCTACCCTGCTTCCCTCAGGCTACACACTGTACACTGTCCTTGCACCTTGCGTTTGCACAATAAGCTTTTTCTGAGCTGATATTTAACAGTTATCTCATTAGAGGAAGAAGAGTGTAAGGGTTTTTATCACTAAACACAATTTTTGTTAGGTTGATTTGGGCTGGAAGGAAAGTAGAGAAAGTAGGTGATGAGCTTAAAGTTTAAGTAAAGAGGAGAAAGTGTTCTCTTTAATGATTTACCGTACTTGTGAAGAAAACAGAGTGTGTTTTCTAACTGGAAGAAGTATAAAACTCCCTGGAGTCTTTGCAACGCTACTGAAGAGCCCTGCGTGTCAACTAAAGGGAAAAAGAAGGAATGAAGCGAAGACAGCTCACATTATTGTTCATCTGCAAGTGTTTTCGAACATCTTCCTGTTCTTGTGTGACTGACTACGAAGGATGACGGTGGAAAGGTAGAGAGACACCAAAAGTTGGACTAGGAACTTTCCCCTGTGTGTGTCTCCTGTCTCTGTACGTAGTCACAAGTCGTAACAGTCGTAAGTAGCAATAGTGCTTTGTTAGCGTTAGTGTAAACTTTGTGAGAAAAAGTTGCGTTTTCTCCTCAAAGTTTCCATTGCAAGTTTTACTTTTTATTCCTTCGGACTTCACCAGCGTTCAATCAACGGGTAACTTTATTGTGAATAACTGCTGAGCTGCGAGGGGAAAAATTGGACTGGAATTTATAAATACTTTATGGAAGTGACTGCTTCTTTATTCTTTTACGTCAGTCGGCCTTGGTGTGCTTTGGACTTATGGCAATTCTTATTTTAGTATTAGATTTTCAGAAGGTTAGATTTCTTCGAAAAATCGTGTGAGAATGTGAGATACGGAGTAATGCGGAGTAAACAATTGTGATTTATTTAACTATTAACTAGTATGTTATTTATACGGTAGATTCCTAGAAGTTGTGAATCTTCATGAGGCTTTTTGCTTCAGGAAATTGGAATTTGGTGGATAAGGAAATATTTATGTAATTCATATATCTGTTTTGTTGGGTAACATTTTTATGAAAGCTTAGGGTTCTTTCTTATGTATTATTCGGTAAACAAAATTAAGTGGAGGTAATTTAAATCTGTGTGTGTGTGTTTACGTCATTCTTCATTCTTCATACTTTCACAATCACCGTGTGCATTAAATGATAGAAGAGGATAGTGTAAATCACAAATTGCATACATTGTTGATGCAGATACACCGAGAAAAATTTGATTTAGTTGGGAAAAGGTTCATAAATATTCTAGAGTGTTTTATGTATTATTCTAGTTAGTTAGGCAGAGAGAAAGCGGGCCTAGTAATTTAATAAGAGAGAGGAATACAAATGGAATTTGAAATTGGTCAAGATAAGACTTGGACTTGTAGTTTGTGTGTGTAAATATATATTTATGATTCTAGGAATAAATTCCGTGGTAGTCAATAATAAAGAGAGAACGTAGCGTAGCAGTGGGAGAAAGTAAAGAGACGAAGTAGAGAAACCGTTAGCCAATTTGATAGGATTGAATTTTGGAGTAGTTGAAATTGTGTAGAAATATGTGAGCATGCATGGGCATTTGTGCTGAAGAGGGAAGCAGAGATTTGTGTAGGGAAAAAGGTAAATTCCACTCGAGTTATCTTGTGTAGAAATTCGTAAAAAGAGGCGAGTTTATCTTAAGATTGGCTTAGGATTTATATCCATTTAGTTTCTCCAGCCTACTTGCCTACTTGCCTACTGAGGAAGCAGAGAGGGCTGCACGAAGGGAACTTGGGATAGATCAGCAGACCCACCCTGTCTCACTTTATGGAATGCATGCACAACTCTCAAACGGAATGGTGGAGTAGGCAGCTAGGAGAGTGTGTGTAGGTTCTGCATGTCAGCCCTCCTTCCTTCGTGCTCTACTTCTGTCTGGTGAAAGCACAATATTAAGCACGTATTTATTATGCATGAAACATATCCGTGTGTGCGACTTACCCACTTTATACCTGAGACATGCAAAACTCCGATAGAAGTTTGCGAAAAGACTTTGTAGCGTGTCTGCGACCACCTTCTTTATCTCCGTTTGCATCACCAACAACTTCCAATGCCCAACACACTCACGCAGTCACAAGCAAAAGGCCAACGACTAACTACAAACGACGACACTGCTGCTGCTGTTGGCTATATACACCGTGTTTCGTCTATATGGGAGGCTTTCTTCCTTTCTCCTGTGTGTGAGTGAGTGTGTGTCTATTCGATTGAACGAAGAAAGGGGAGAAAGCCAATTTCACACACACATGCCCCTACGTTATGCATAAAGGGCAGCAGCATTGAGTTCAGTCATCATATTGGCTAATATTGGCCATGCATGTAATTTGTATGTAAAGAAAGGGTGGTGGAGAGTTTGGGAAAGAAAGAAATGGCATGAGGAATGAGGAATCAGACTGTATGTGTGTGTGAAGAACATTTTTGCACATTTTTGCACATTTTTGCAAACCCATTGGTGTAGTAAAGTCGAGTTTGTGTTTAAGGGAAAGTGTAGCTTTGTGGGAGAGCGCAGGTCAACCTTTGAAACCCCGACTGAATCGAGAATACTGAGAATACCCAGCTGAGTTGATGATGATGATGTTGGTCCGTTGGTTCGACTTTCCCTGCTAGTCTCCTCGTCGTTCCTTTAAGGCCTACTCAATTCAAATGGAATTCTTTGTGCGATGAAACAGAGAGGATCCTCCTTCCCTCAGTTCCTTTGGTGGAAAGTTGAAAGGCGGCCAAAGAGAAATATGCCACACACTGCCGGCACTTATCCCATCATCTCGTATCATCACAAGCCACTTTCTACTCTCTGGACTTTTGGCGAAGAAGACGCTTCTCCAGCATCTCCAGCTTCTCCCATTTATTTCTTCAAAGAGTAAAGACCCACACTCACACACACACTGGAGGAAAGTGTGGGTCCCTGCTAAACATATTGACGTGTATGCATATAGATGTATGCATTCGTATTATTATTACTCCACGTCCACGTCCGTCCCTTCCTCATCCAGCGGAGTGATAAGCACTGTTCACCAGCAGCTTCCTCACGTACCAACGCAAATGATACTCAAGCTGTTTCTCATGAATTACATTTGAGCTTTGGAGCTTTCGTACGTGGGATAAAATGAGCTTGGGTAAGAGTTCCAGACTGGCCAGTAGTAGGAAAAGTACAGACGAAGGATTAAATTCCCGAATAACACGAGAATGCATACAATGACGCGTCGATTTCGAAAGCATAACGCATGCAGTAATGCAAGGCAAGTTGTATGAGTACTCTCGTGTGTCGCAGACTGCCCACAAGTTACATAATAAGCTGAAAGACGAAAGTAAAGGCAGTTTTGGGTTGTGCATCAGTTTGTGAGTTTTGTTTTTAATAAGGAGAGAGAGAGAGAGAGAAGAGGTAGACGGGAGGGAGAGAGATCCTCCAGTGTAACAATTTAGGAAGCAAAACAAGTCAAGAAAGATATCGCGAGTTCTGCGGACGTTGAAGGAATTGCATTGATATGTATGGTGCTTCTTGACTGTGTGTAGTTGTGTAGCAGTAGGGAAGTAGGAAGCTAAGCTGAAATACGCGGAGATAGAAGGAAGGCTTGAGAGTGTAGTAGACGTAGTAGAAGTTTGTGTAGTAGGGAGTGTTTGAACTGTAACAGTGTAAGTTTGTAGGTTGTGTAGTATTGAGTGAAGGAGAGATAGGTTTACGGAGGAAGCGGAGAAAGCTGGGAAAGTGGGGAAGGTGGTTGGCTGGAAGAAAAGTTTCCAACTTGCACAACCCTTTCCCCTGTTGGGTTCTTCAGTCTCGTTCCAACCGTGGGACACTTGAGGTACCCATCGTTAACCCCACACTGCATCTCTCTCCGACGTCTACTCACTCTGAATCCACCGAAAAATCTTAGGTGTGTGTTTTGTCACTTCACTTTGTCTCTGTCAAGCATTCTTCTCAAATATATTTACCACTTTAAACCTACTCGCACTCTATACACGGCGATCAGGTTGGAGAAAGTTACAAGTAGAAAGTGTGTACTCGATACGTGTTGATTTAAGCGACAAACCTTTCATCCCATTGTTATCCTTACGTCAGTAGAATTTCGCGTGCTTAGGTATTTCACGGATGCAGTAGAAGGAGTTTTGTAGGTTGGGGATTTTTTATTCTACTTGGATAGCTTGGATAGCTTCGCTCCTATTTCTCAATTTGGGATGAAGTGACAGTCTCTCTCGCACATTACATTTATTTCGTGTCCGCAGTTCCATCAATAACTGGAGAGTGATTTTGTGCAGCCTGGAAATCTTTTCGGTTTTGGGAGAGATGGAGGAATAGGAGAAGAAAAGTTTTAGAGGAAGTTTTTCAAGTTTCTAGGTTTTAAAGGGTGACGATTTAAAGGATCCTTCTGAAGTAATAAAAATTAGAAACACGAAGATTGTTGGAACTGGTAGATAAATAGTTAAGTAGGCAACTAGGAATTGTAGAAGTGGAAAAACTAGATGGATTCATATCTTGATTGCAAAGTAATTAATTAAATGTGACGGGGGTTCCGTGTTAAGATCTATTGAGAGGAGAAAGTGGAGTGGAAAGTGAAGTGTGTTAAATTGGAAACCGGTTTTTGTTTTGTGGGAAAACTTCGGAGCAAAGTGAAAAAAGGTTTTTCAGTTGAGTGTGTACCTAAAGAAAGTTTAGAATACGTAGGAGTCGGCTTTTCGAGCGACAATAATATTTTTGCGAATTGTCTCGTCTCGCCACCCAACTAACGAGGATTTCGTGTGCAAATGGGTTTTTCCCAATTGAATTTTATTTTTGGGAGTGGGAAGTATTCGTAGAATTTAGGAAGAATAGGGAAAGCTATTCACACACGGTTTCCTTTATGGATTACATTACGGAGAGTGACTTTCCCCTCATTATCCATTCTTGCGTAGTTTGTATTTTCGGTTGAGTAGGTTTGAATTTTATTCATATTTAGCGTTAAGCTGTGGAGGTGATTGTAAAAGGAGAGAGAGTGACATTTGATAATGAAATTCTGGTAATGAAATACTTTCATAATGGAAATGATGGAGAAAGGTGAGGAAAGAACAATAGGCGAATCAATTCTGTCCATTTGATTGATTAACCCTTTCTTTTAATGGGGGAACCGTTGAACACAACTTCCGTGTATTTTCTACCCCGGATTGCACCTCAAATAGGTTTATTGGTGCTCTCAATTCTCAAGCACAGCTATAGCTAATAATACCACCACTTCCTCCAATCTGTCTAAACTACTTTGTTCTAATTAGCTTTCCATCTCCACCTCGTTCGCTCGTAGGTCTTTCACTCGATATACCGCAGGTTAGCGAAAACAACTTTCCCTTGGGTTTGCACACTGAAATCTATAGCTGCTAGAGAGACCTTTTAGATTTTATATAACAAACAGGCTTCTATTTCACTCTGCTATCGACCTCCACTTGTTTATACCGGAGTCTACTTTAATTAGTTCCTGTAGATCGTCAGTGTGTTCAACTGTGTTGTTTTTAGAAGGGAATTTCTCTTTTTACTTTCTGTGGTGGGTTTTACATTCCAAGTTTATTTTTGAAATTTAAGGTTTATTTTTGCACACTGAAATGGAGATTAAGGAAACGTTATTCAGTTACATTCTTGAAATGCAAAACAAGTAGAAAGGATTTCTGTTTGTGAATCCGTCTCGATTGTCTCGTGTTCTGTAATGTGTGTAATGCCACAGACAGGGTTCTAATGATTACCGAATCCAAGAATAGTTGACTGCAGTGACTCATGAGTGAGTAGTGGCTTCTGTAGACAGTAGCTGGATTTTGGTTTTCTCTAATTGTTTATGAAGGATTAAGATACATATACCAGAAATATATTTTGAAATGTGTCACAGGAATAGAAACAAACTCTACGCTGACTAATACTTCCTATTTCGTCCAGAAATAATAAATAGTGTGTCATAAATAGACTAGAGGAGAAATGTTAAAGGGCCTTTCCACTTTCTGTTGACTTCGGGACTCGCGAAGGATTTTATGTTGAAGTAAAATCTGAGATTCGTGACAATGACTGAGTAATCGAGTGTAATCTGTAAGCTTAATTACTTCCATTGAGTGACACGCAGGAGAGTGAATTTAGCATTTAGGGGAGAGAGTTGTTTGCTCGGCACGCAAATGACTGCATTCTTGCTTAGTGAACAAACACGGTGATTATAATAATTATTATGCAACTGTTATTATTAACTGTGTGGTTTGATTTGCAGGTGTAGCATCATCATGTCTCCGACAGGAGTTTAATGTCAACAGTGAAACACTTTGTTGTTGGATGTTGGATGTGTGCAGCATCGTTAAGGAAATGGAGTGCAGCAGTGTGTAAAGACTACAAATTAATATCAAGTAATTTAAAGGACTCTGTGTAAACCTAAACTTTTCTACGGAATGATCTCCGAGACTCTAATGATTCAGTTGAGTTTTCTTTCCTTCGTGAAGACTTTACTTTTGGGGAATACGAATAAGTTCGTCCCACAGTTGACAGTATTTTCTAACAAGGTTTCTTGTTATTCCATTCACAACCTTTTTGCCCGTGTTTTGGACCAACTCTCAAATTGCACTGATAATTATGGTGATACCAGCAACACTCTTAATGACGGGGAGGAAAATGGAGATAAGAAAAGACACGAGAATGAAGTTCGGAAAACCCTAAAATGGAATACCGTGATAACGGATGACAAATATTGTCTGTATTCTTCACCTGATGAGTCGATAATGTGTGGACGTGATCAGGCTGATGAGTCTGTTGTTGTTACTGCTACATCATCAAGTGGTCCAAGAAATTGATTCAACTTCCAGAGAGAGGATAATCTAGCGGTATAAATTTACAAGACAGAGAGACAGAGAGTCTGTAAATGAGACGGGATTAAGGCTAACCCTGTGTGTGTACAGTTTACATATACTTCAGTGGAGTGATCGAGTGACTGTGAGTGTGCATACGGATGATATGTGCGGACGAATTATTTTAACAAGGGAGAAGAATATGGACTACTTGAAAAAACAGTCAGCGCCCGAGTACTCTGCAGAGCATGTCAATAGGCAGATGTCAAAGATTACAACAAAAGAAATTCTGTCTTTTTGAAGGAACACCTTCACTCGTCGTCTATCGTCTATAGTTGTGTGACTCTCTCTTTTTTAACTTCCAAAGTGAATCGATGGAAGTTAAAATTCTTCGTGTGTAGTGGCAACAAGGAGCCAACAGTCGAGCACACACAAAACCCACAACCCACATACAATCGAACAGACGAAGAAGAAGAGAAAGTCACAAGTGAAAGTGAATGTGTGTAGACTTGTACGAGGAAACTAAAATTGGATTGGGATTTAGAGAGCCGTTTTTTCACTATCCCTTTTACTGTTGTGTATTATTGGTGTGTGTCTCACTCTGTGGAATGTAGAGCAACAAAAGACTACTCTTGGTTTTTGTTCTAAAAAATTTACAGTTCTTTGTATCTTCCAAGAAATTTTTATAAAGGGATTTCTACCATAAATACGAAATTAGTATTCAGTCTACCAGATTTACACATATATTCGTGAACAGTGTACGTACGTATTTACGTGAAACAAAGTTGTATTGGATTATAAATTCAAACTCCCTTTTAAATTAGAGGTTTTGATAATCACATTAAGTAAGACACTAGTTGAATAAAGAGAAACAAATTGAGATCAGTATCAAAGCTACCATCAACCTACCACCACCGTTATAGATACATTTACGGAGAGTTTAGTCGATTGGGAATTCCCTCGGAGCAATTTGTGCATCCATTGTGACTAATAAAAGGCTAAGAGGATACTTTTTTACACAGACACCCAAAAGGAAGTACAGTCGAGAGTACAAGTAATCGGGGAGTCTTGGTTCTTGGGGTGAAGTTTATTTCTGTGGTTAACTAACTGGGAACTGTGTGAATGTGTGGTTGAACACGGGAGAAAGTGGAGGTGGTGGTGGACGAACTCACAAAGTAAAAGTGAGAAAGTGTGACCCGTAAAGTTTGTCACTGAGAGAGCCAAATTGTGTTAATAATTCAGGAAGGTAATAATCGTCGTATCGATTTCCATTCGGTTGTCTTTACACTTCGTCTTACCCGTGGGGAATCTACCTGATCAAATTATAAGAAAAAAGTGCGACCAGAAAAACAATGGCCAACAGGGTTTCTTCGGTTTATGTCACGACCAATTTATTGCTACCACTCCTACTACTACTTGAACCACTTGGACATTAAGTCTCTTCCACGTATACAAAAACACACACACGCAGTTTGTATGAAGTATGAAATGAATGCAAAGCTCAGTGTGGAGACAGCAGATGGATTAGAAGAACGTGTGTCTACTATTACTTCTCTTGGAAGGAATTGTTGCAGACCTACTTTAAAATACGACAACAAGAGAAAGTTGTTTCACACCACAGTGGAATGGAGTTGCTTGGATTACATCACCGAAGTCGAGCAAGGACTTGAAAGGAATTTTGTTTGAAAAAACTAATAACAAATAATTACTGCGACAGTCTACACACACTCACACACGCTATATTACATAAATAGTGAATTCTGTAATGTGTGTGTTGTCTTACTTTTACTCCACCAACTGAGGGAATTAACCATGAGAAGATGAGATGAGATTTGGACGTGTGCAACAAACAGATTAATTTTGATTAGGTTAGGCTATGAAGTTCGAGTGAAATCAAAACTTGGGAAGAAAGGCGAAACAAACAGACACAGAGCTCAGCTTAATTTGAAATCCCGTTATACAATAAAAAGTTGTGGAAGAGAAAGTTGGTTGTAGTTATTAGAAAAGAGTTTGGGTAGAGTTTTAGAAGGCAGAATTCCTCGAAGCTCAATCAGCCAGTGAGTTTCTAAAGTGAAAGTTGGTGGCGGTGCTGTTGTGCGTAGACTTAATCAAAGAGAAAGTGCGGAGGATGTTGGATTGCAAAGTGAATGTAATTCTGTAGATCGTGTAAGTTGTTTGTGTGTCGATCAATCAGTTTGGAGTTAATACAGATACAAGAAACCAACTAGTGTTCGGTGTAGAGATACATCGGATGGTTTATTGGGATGATATGAATGGATACTTCTACTACGACCATCACAATAGTTAAGGAGAAAGTGGAGGACGAATTAACCCAGGAGAAAGTGTGAAAGTGCAACTCCACCCGTTGTTGTGTCATTTGATCGTGAGGGCTGAGCTCCTTGGTGTGTTTGGGAGAGTGTAGATGAAATGATTATGGTGTTGTCCTTCCCACACGAGTTTGTATGAAGAAGAGAGGAAATTTAAATAATTCTGTAATTTTTACCCATCTTTTTATTATTCTTTTTGATCGTCTTCTCGATTAAAGTTTTCCTTGAGCTGGAAAGCGGAAAGCTTAGCCTTATTATAGTGAGTAGAGTGGAGAGTTGGTGGGTGAAAGTAAGTAGGAAGTAGTGAGGGAGGAAAGTTGGTTTCGTAGTCTTTTATCTGGGCTACAACTACTTCTTCTTCCTTGCCTTCGTCTCCTGTTACTACTCCTACTTCACGACTACTTCTACTGCTACACTACTACTTCATCAGTTGTGTGTCTACCTTCTTCTTCAGCCCTTCTTAACTACAACCAGCGTCTCTTATTATTACTTCGTGTGGATATACATAGCGAGTAATAATAATCAACCATGCCAGGAGGAAGGAGGGGCTTGGTTGCTCCCCAGAATACGTTCTTGGAGAACATCATCCGACGATGCAGTTCACAACGTGAGTTTATCTTTTTTCCTTTGTCTTTTACAGGAAGAAAAATCTCATTTCTTCATTAAAAGAAAGGGTGCGTGCACAAATGGTGGAGAGAAAGTTTGGCCAAGATTTTAGATTAAGGGATATACGGTAGCGTATTTGTGGAATGATGTTCTACTGCTGGGAAGTTATATTTGTAGAGAGGCGTTTCCTCGGGTTATGCCGGTTATGGTACTTTCACATTTTTTATGAAATTATTAGGATCATTAGATTATTGATTTTAGTTTTGAATCTAAGAATAGAGAATATATTTATAATGTCGTGCCTATGATGATGATGTTGGTATAAAATCAATTGGATTGGTTGATAGTAGGCCTGAGTTTGACTAGTATTTTTATTACATGTGCGAAAGTCTGCTTGGAGTTGAATGCATTTCTTTCGTCCTACCTACGCCCACACTCGTCATGCTTTCTTTACCTTTCGATGGAAGGATGATGACGGTTACCTTTCGAACTTTTGTGTGTTGGACAGACAAGTAAGGAGAATAGGAGAGCTCTTGAATAACGATGATGGTTATCCTTACACACGTTGTAAGCTTGTGTGGACGAATGGAGGTATACGTATTCATTCATAATGCAACTATACATATATCTATGACGAAATGGTAAATACCTTTTCAGAGATAGGACTAGTGACTACTCACTAGCAGTTGAGGGAAATGTCTGTAGTAGTAGTTCCACATATTTCGATACCCCATTCAACTCTTAAGTATTGATGATACTGAGGAGTGAAGGAGAGGCTAGAGCAACCGAAGAAAGTAGAACAAAGTCAAACTTTCTCTTTCAAAGTTTATATCATGATGGGAGCATTGACTTAATTTGTGCAGACGATGTCGTCTTCCGAATCATTGATTGAATCGGAAAAAACTTGCATCTGATATGGACAGAGAGAGAGAGAGGAAAGAAGAATATATATAGTCACTTAGTTTTTATGCGAAGAGCTTCGGAGGAGAGTAGGCAGTTAATGGAAGAACGCGAATGTGGAGGGCAAGTCCCTCTGAGTTCTTCTACATTCGCATTTGGGTGAAAGCTGAATGGAGAAAGCGACGTGGTGGAGGTTGGAGAGAAAGTGCATGTGCACATAGTTAGATTATTATTAGTGAGAGTTGGATGCATGAAAAGTAGAGCTAAGTAGAGAGAGGGAGAGAGTTGACGGAAGTAGGTATGAGTTTAATATTGAAGGAAGGAAGCGGTGTGGCGGTGGTGGAGCTTTTACTTTTTACTTTGTATTCTTTCACACTCCTATCCTTTGTACACAAGAGTACCATAGCTTACGTTGTCTGTCACGATCTCCGTCTTTCTTTCTGAATGAACATTAATCACTCCTGAGTCCTCTCTTATTCTTCCTATCTGAGTTCTTTTATTTTGTTTATTTAGTGAATATTATGATGAATGGGTGGAAACTCCACAGAGTAATACGGATTGCTGGTAACTCTTCTCTAAGGGATGAATATTCTCGTTTTCTTTTCTGGGAAAGGGAAGCAAAAAGGAAGTTTACTTTCCCAACACAATTTACGGAGGGAAGTAGAATGATATGGTGATGTATGGTTGAATCTTACTCGCTCTAACGGAGCTTGTGCAAAAAGTGTGTAATAAATTAATTACATTTTTTAAATTCTTCGTCTAGTATAAAGATTTCGTCTTATTAATATGAAACGGTTAACTCTTCTGTAAAGATAGAGTGAAAGCTAAAGTGAAAGTTTAAAAGAATGTTTTTTGTGTTCTGATTTGCTGGCATGTTGAAGAAGAAATTTGAGAATATGTTTCGAGTGCATGTGACACACATTTATCAAATTATCGTGTGACATGTGAGGAACTGTTGAAATTCCGACTTCTTCTGTACGTTTTATAAGGAATGCGTTTGCTTTGAAACTGGATCAATTTATGAGTTAAGATGTCTTTGTAAAGAATCGACGAATCTACACAAGGAAATGTTGAGATACTCGAGACAAACAACCTTTAGGGTTACATATAAAAAGCATAGCAGCAGTAGTTTTTGGTGGATATGAATACAACAGCGAGGAAGTTAAATAATATATTAAAAAATCGTGGAACATTTTGTGTAGCGGGTATAGTCTTCCCGTTTTCTTCGATACTTTACGTGTCTGTGTGTTTGTACGTAAGGAGGAAAGAAACCTTCGTTGACGATGAGAAAGAGGGTAAGTTTCACTACTTCACCGTTCATCATTCTTGTTGCCTTTGAAGCTTCAACAGGAATCTCATTGCTTCTTGGGAGAAAGGAAATAGCCTCCTTCTGCAAAGGAGGATATCAGATTTCATCAAATTTATAAAAGTGGAGCACATGTAGGAGGGTTATGGGAATGAGTAGCGATGGTTGTGGAATATTTTACCAGTAGGTTTGTATACAACCGAGATGATAAGACATTGGGGAAAGTCTTCATGGGGAGTTGTGCGTTGAGTATTGGCAGTCTTAAGAAATATGTGGTGAACTGAGGAATCAGAAATTCCTCTGTTGTCTTTTTTGGTCCACATGATTATTAGGAGAAAGACCTTTTTATTCATTTTGCCATCCGAAGCATCGACGAGTGAATGGGCTGTGCTTACTCACGAGGGGTAAACGTACGTTTAATCAAAGAAGGAAGGAAGGAAGAACGGGAGTTTATCTGTTCTCGAGTGAAATGGGTCTGAAGTCTGAACTGACTGAGCTGCTGGGGATGTGGAGGAGTTTTGGAACTGCTGTTGTTGGAAAATGACATTTTACTATGGCTGTGTACGTGGAACTATGGAACTCTGTAGAAGTGTATGGAACAACACAGGAGTGCACAGTGTCATGGTCCCATTGAGATTATCGGAAAGTAATTCCAGTTCCTTCGGAGATAAAAATGTATCCTGACTTTCTCCCGCATCTTTTATGGATGTGCACCTCTCTCAAATGTATAATTCTGAATTGGGTTTGTAGCATGATAAATAGGCATTTTGGGAAGCAAAGGTCCATAAAACATGGTTATGGGAGAGAAGAAAGTGATACACATACAAAGGATGAAGAAGGATAGTTGATACTGTGGGCAGACTCCTGTGTTACATCTTATGTACACATATACAGGGAGGGAGAAAGAGTCATTCAGTCGAGGACTAATATAACAAGGTATTACACATGGATTGGAGTTACATCAGACTACAGACTTGCTTTCTTCTTCTTCTCGCAATATTTCTTGAACCCAAAAACGATGCATTGCCAACTACGAACGAGTACACAACGTCTTGTGTCGAGAGACACGGTCTATTCTTAGATTATTATGATGCCGAGCCAATGGTTCGTGCATTTTATATTTGTGTAATACTCTTCCAATAAGTATTGAACTGTTGGTGGGTATCTCCTTTTTCGGGGAAATGTTAGCTGTTCTCTCATGCATTGCTTTCTATCTCTATTTATTACACTTCAAGTATAGAGGAGATTTTATCGTCTATGTATTTCTGTAATATGCACCACCAAACTGATGGGCTTTTGAATTCGATCTGTCTGTAGCTCCTTCCTTTCAGAATTTGGAAAATAGACTTAAGCATTCTGGAATATTATGGAAATGTAATCTTATTATTTGGGATGGGTCTTCTTCAGGGTGGTGGTGGGTTGTAGGAAAAGATGTTGGGACTTGGGACGTAACATATGGCTTTTAAGTTGAAAGAGAAAGTCTGTCTGTTACTATAAATTTTGGTTAAAATGTACTTTAATTTTTAACGGGGGTATGTGAGTCTTGACAGCTTGTTAGCTATTTATTGCCACTTATTTGTTCTAATGAATGCAGCACGAAGAATCATAAACATAATAGTAGCGAATTCTAGAATGCATTCGAATTTGAAACATGTAGCTCATTTAGAAGAGACTGAATTACAAAGTAAATATTTGAAGTAATACTTTGTAAATAAATAATGACGAGGAATGGTTGTAGCCTTAATGAAACCTTTATTAGGTAGTTTTACGTTTTATACCTTGAGTTTAGCAATTACACGTTAGTCATATAATAGTTTGGCTTTGAGGAAACGATACGGAGAAAGGCAACCTCTACAAACACACACACACACACACACACACACACTTCCATTAATCTTTTATGAAGTGCGGAGAGTCTTAATGTGCAAATATTATTATTATGAGTGAGATGATGATAATAGACTGTGATGGGGAATGTTTGTACTTCCAGCCACTGCTGAGAGAAGTTGTGAACAAAAGGAGAAAGTATATTTTTTATTCCTCCCGTAATGGAATTTCCTTCTTATCCAGAAATAACGGGGAGTTGATTCAATTGGAGCTTTAAACTAGTGTAGCTATATTATTATTGTGTTGTTGTGAGGATGGCATTAGTCTTAACTCGCAAGAAGAAGAAGTAGAGTGGGTTTCTCTCTGTGAAAAGTGGAGAGTTGGACTCAACACGCCGAGGCTTCGTAAGATGGGTCGACACATTCATGGGAAGTACAGCAAAGCCCATTTAATTTTATGTTATGCAATTTCTTATTGTTGATATCACTAGTCAAGTAACAAAAAGATGGGTTCTTTAGATCTGCGAGTCTTTTCATAATTCTCTTTCACCAGTTCTTTCAAAACTTGTGCTGGTTTGGGTGTGTGTGTGTGTGTGCTGCATTGTGAGAAGACTTAAGTACATAAGTAACATTCTCTCTCTCACTGTAAGACTGTACTGTGTGCTATAACTTAGTTATAACAACTTATAACTTATAAGCCTTCATTTGGACGAGGAGTAAGCCTAACCAACAACTCAACAGAGTTGTTCCCATTTTCGTGCAATTGTGCAAACAATCGTCATTCTTGTTTCTTCCAATAAAAGTTGTGTGTGTGTTTGTGTGTTGCGCCTGGTGCAAAGGAACATACTTCTTATCTTGATGGATGAGTTTGACACACAAATTGGACAGTTTATTTGGGACTGACTTTCTCTCCTGGGTATTTGGGTGGTTGGTAGGGACGGTTGAATTTTTGGTAGGTTGGGATGGTTGGTAATATCACTACGTGCCACATTGATCTATAAAATGCATTCATCATAATACGGGCATTGCTTTTAGAACTGTGTGTGTTTGGAAGAAACTGGAGTATGTTGATTATTGATGGGTGTTTACTCCGTGTGTATTTGGATGTAAGAGATGATGAGGATTATTGCTTAGGAGTTTATTTTTATTGGAAGGTGTTTTTGTTTTCGGAGTAATTTAGAAATGCTCTGCATGAATAATGGATAATCATTGGAGCCTCATTTCCTTAGTGTCTTCCTCCTTACTTTTATGTAGTGCATTGTTAGATTTCCCTTTCCTGGTTGGATCGAGTGAAAGCAACTTTCTCTTCCTCCATCATTTCAACCTTACGAATGGGTAAAAGTTGTTTCCTTCTTGCAAAAAAAAATTCAAAGGATCCCATGGGGTCCTCTTTAATGCGTATAAGTTTGAATAACTCTCCTTCCGCTTTACCACCGTTGCGTCTCTTCTGCAACGGAGAGAGAACTCCAAACTGTGAGGGATGCTTTCACCGTGTTCTTCGAAATCCACCCGTTCTTTCATTTACTTAACGTGCCAGTGAGACTGCAGAATATCCAATGTACACGTTTTCGTGTGCATCTCTTTTGCATCGGAAGGTGAAACGCCATGGAACATTCTGTTTTTGAAATTTCATCGATTTGAGTTCTCCTGAACTTCCTGCATACTTTAAAGTTTAAACTATCGAGAGATATTACAAAATATGCCTTTCATGCACCAAAATAGATTTAACTGGGTTTAGACTTCAGACCGCCCAACGATTATTACATACAGATTGTATACCTGCGGTAAAACTTCCTTTACATGTGTAAGCCTGGAGTGTAGAGGAAGTTAGAAGTTGTGCCATGAAAGAAATTTCAGTGATTCAGTGAAAGAACTCGTGTGTACACGAAAGAACGATTGTAGTAGGTATGCAGTTGTGTGTGTGTGGGTTGAGATATTTATGAGAAGAATCCAGATGAGTATTGTGGCTATGGGAGGAAGAAGAAGCTGGAATCTCTGGATAATACGGCAGCAGACGAGGAAGCACACACACTGGAAATGTAGAAATTGAGCTGTGTGCAAGTTTTTGGTTGTGCACTCCTCCTCCTGATCCCTCTTCTTGCTTTGCTTTCACTCATGGACTTTTATTTGATATTTTATTTTTTGGCAAAATGCCGCAGCATCCTACAATCCTCCTACAAAGTGCAAATACAACTCCAGTCGAGATAAGAAGGGAGAGAGAGACTTGTAGACTTGTAGGCTTGTAGTTTGTAGTTAGCCTGCTTTCTTCGTCTGATTCCTCTGAGATGTTTCTTGGCTTTAGCTCCTTGAACAAATAGTTGGTCACTGGAAGTATGTTGAGGAGAAGTTGCTTCGTATTTCACAAAGTGGTGGTGGTTGTGCTGGTGGTAGGGAACTCTTCTTATTGATGCCACGCTTGTTAAGGAATTTTAGACGAAATCCTTTCTATCTTGGCTTCTAGCTGGGAGTTCTCTAAGAGAAAATCTTTTCTCTACCATTTTATCGAGATAAGTTTGACCTATATATCTGCTGGGCCCGTCTAAGAGAGCGTTGAACGTAGTCAGCGCATTCATAAAGAGGGAATGTCGCCTGGCACTGAATTACATTTAAGTAAGCTACAGAGATGAATACGTATATACTTGGTGATGGGATATATGGAGAGTTGAAGAAGCTGCTTATTGCTGTTCCTTTATATATTACATATATTCGACATCGTTCTCTGTGGGTAATAAAAATGTCCACAAGTAGGTGAGAAGGAATTCTTAAGTGTCAAATTTACCACAAGAAATAAAGGACAAGATTGCATAAGAGGAATCAAGAGGGACAAAAGCTTTTTTTATTCCCAGCTCGATTGAGACTTTCTCTTTAGTCTGGGGAGGCAATTTAATATGAAGCATCAGAGTGAAGCTGGTTGGTCTGCGACTTGCTTCCTAAGGAAGGCGAGTGAAGAAGAGCCGAGGAATAAAATAGAGGAGACATACGTAACTCTGTGGACGAAGCAAGTTCCATTTGGTTTCCGGTTTAAAAAGTATAGAAAATGGGGTTCTTTGTGTGGACGTCGATGTGTAAGAGATATTTAGGTTGCGTCTTGGAGTTCTTTACACTCGTTGTTGGTTGGATGGAGGAAGACTCGTGGGACTCAGTTAGTCAAGATTAAGGACGGAATGAGTTGGAGTATAGACGAAGTTCTTCTTTTCAGACTGGCCGTTCCTTTAGTTCTCGTGTAGTCTTTTGCTCCTGGAATTCCCAATGGAGTTGGGAGGTTTCAAGGGGAACTTATTTTATGAGAAGTGCCGTAGACGATGACAGGAGGAAGGAGAGACCTAATTCTTCTTTAGTTTCCTTTGACTCGAGAGGAATTCAGTTAGGAAGGAATGTGTGCGGTAATGAAAGATGGAAACGTGTGGAATAAAAGGATATTCATTTCTGATCATCCGGAGACTCGATTATTGTGATGCATAATCCTTATCAACTTTACTCCCTTTCTAGACTTCTTCTTCCTTTCTGCTCGCTCTTTGTAATTTATGGAGCCACTGCTTTCTCCTCTCTTAACCGGAAGGAATGAGTAGAAGGCCAAAGAACCTTTCCAAAAATAGATTAAGCTCTTTCACATTAAAGCTTTAGTTGTAGATTACATTAGCAATGGTGTGATGGTGGTGCGGTCCCTTAAGGAAACTACTATATAAGTATATACTCTCTCTTATATATCACTTTCGTTCGTTTTAATATTTTACTGTTAGAGGTACTTTTATAGGTTCTTTTTAAAGCATTTGCGTGAGGTTTATTGCGGTTCCCGTTGATAGTTACTTCTGTTTATTGCCTGTAAAGTTCGAGTAGCTGTATACTTTGCTAGGCTGTTTTGATAGAAATAGTCATTACATGACTTATGGACAACCGTCGAGGATATTTGAAAATGTCACGAAATGGCACAATAAAATTTTAAATTCCATTATTTATTGATTGCAAGATGGACTGCCTGGAGTTTACTTTGGAAGTTTGTCTGATTAACTTTTAATGAATTTGTGTTTGTTGCATTGCTTTAAGTTAGATTGGAACTTGTGAATTGTGATTTCGTATTGGGAGTGTCACGAGCAAATAACAGAAGGGATGCGTTCTCAATATTAATGTTATTATGATTTTGTGGAGTCCTTGAGAAGGAAATTGAAAAGATCGATGAATTCTTGTAGGTCAAGAAGGACACACGTTTTAAGTTGGTCGTTTTTGGTAGCTTTCACGAAAACACACCAGTAATTCCTGTGAACAATAAGTTGAACCAAATTCAAGTGTTTTATGAACCTTTTTATAAAAAAGCCATGTTAAAAGAGTTCGTACTCATTCGTATGCATATCATTGAGCAATGTTATTGCGAGAAAGTATCCTTTTGGAAATAGAGTCTAGCTGCTTACGGTAATGCTGGAATAGTGAAGTTTTTTGCGACATTGAAATGACTTCCAATAATGAAGCAATTTAGTTACTAATGCATTGCCATTTCCTTCTTTTCCCTTGCGAGTATGTAGACATAACTCCATTCTAATTCGATTTAGGACCAATCGATTAGCATTGAGTAGAATTGCTTCCTTTCCTTTTGTAAGTTCGATAGACTTTTGCACAACTTCCATGAAAGCACAGGCAGAGCAGAGGACGGATTGAGCACGACAAATAGTACGGAGCTTATATATTACAGAGTAGCTGGTTTCCAAATAAGGGCGAGCAGAATGTAGGCTGACGGTTGAAATAGGATAGAATTAAAATACGCTCCCCAATGGAACATGTAGGAAACACTCAAGCTAGTAATTAATCTATCGAGTGTAAATACACAAATCGTAATCTAAAGCTTTGGTCAGGAGTTTCAGCAGAACTGTCGTGGCATTTTAGAGTAGGACACGCACTCAACACTAAACACCCGTTTTACTCGTGAGCAGAGAAGGAAATTAAACACATTTAGAAGCAAAGGTGGAGTGTTTGTGAGTAAATATAAAAGGAGCATGAAATTTTCATCCTGGGTTTCTGTGAATCCGAATGATTCCTTGAACCAGAGACGCCTAGAATCTAGAATATAGAGTGACAAGAGAAAGTAGAGCTACACAGAGACTAGCATAAGTGGGACGTAGGGATGTCCGCATTAAATAATTTGGCACACAAGAATTTAGCTAGTAAAGCTTTGTGACGATCGATGAGTATGTCAGGAAGGGAATAATACACAAAGAATTTTATGCGAGGGCAGTGGCAGCAACAGAAGCTCTTCAAAGTGTATGGGTAATTTCCCTGAAGCAATTTCCAAGCAGGTTTGCTTGCAAATTCAACATTGTAAGGGTATAAGGGTTTGGCTTCTTGGAAGCCTCGAGCCTAACAGCATACTGGTACTTAACTGGAGTGAAATGAAACTTGCCAAGCCCAGTTTGCGTTTGGAAATGCATCCCAAAATATAATTTGAAGTCTTCTGTGTTGTGGCTGGTTTAAGACGAACTGCTTACTCATTCTGTTAAGCTACAGTGTAGCTCATATTACTTTCTGACATAAGAGAAGGATAGAGCTACGATTTATCCGTGCTAAATTATTTACCCGTCTTGTTTTCTACCTGAGCTTGAGAGAAGGAATTTGGAATTTTGGGAGAAAGAACCTTTCATTTTTGATTTGACAACCGGTGTTCTGCCTTCCATCAAAAAGCAACCAAAACTTCTAACTTCCAACAGTCTATAATAAAATGTGGAACATGTTTGAGAGTTGCGAAGGAAGTTGTGTTGTTTTCCCCAATCTGTGTAACCACACAGAGAAATATTATGTTTTATCTGGGATGAATTAAACACGAGGCAATTGCCATTTACCCTTAACTTATTCGATTATAGAAAGAGATTCACCTGAATTATTTCGTAGCTTTAGGTGAATTTGGGATTCTATTGGGCGAGGCCACAGTCTCTCTCTCCTCTCTTTGCTTTCTCCTCGTTTAAGAGAGAAACTATTTATAAACTGAGTCTCCTATTCTTGGCGTGGCTCTTTAAGAAACATTCCTCCGTTCTGGGCTGCCACAGAAAATCACGAGTTTTCAGAGGTGAACTGTCACCAGAGTAAATTTATAATTTAGTTGAATTTGTTAATTCTCAGTGAGCTTACTTCCTGACCTGCCACGAATGAATATTACTTCTTCAATCTTAAAGTATCTTCTCTGTGTGTTTCATGCATTTCTCCCGAGGAATTCATAAGATGAACACACCTATGGGGCCTTATAATTTCCTTGCAGAATTCCTCCCGACTTTCTCTCAAGTTTTGGGGAGTTTAGAATTTGTTTTGAAGGTATTTTCCGGGGTTCACTTTATACTTCTGAGGAAAGAGAGAGACAAAGCAGAATAACTGTTGGATAATTGATGTGTTAATAAGAACAATGTAAAATGTAAAATGAATTTCTCTGTCTCTCTCTGTGTGTGTTACTTTTAAGCTCTCTAGCCTTTTAAATTCAGTGATCTCGAGGGTTTCTCACAGTAAAAGGTTGTCTGCTTGAGTGTCTTGGTACCTAGCTACTTCGCTATGCAAGGAAGGAAGTAAAGGAAGATGAGAATTAAGAAGGAGAGTGAAGTTAGTGACGCATATATGAAAAGTTAAGAAGTGAAAGTTTATAGAACGCAAATTAGATTGTGATGATAAATGCTTATAATTTAGTTGGAATTATTAGGAAAGCCCGTAGGACTCGGTTTGATTTGGACAAAGCACAGAAGTTCAGATTGGAATGGTTGTGTTGTCTGTGTGAGGGAAGTTCATTCGTGGCTGCCAGGCTTCTTTGGCAGAGACCGGGGCTCTAAGGAATGTGATGGGACACAGGATGACTGCATATATAGAGCAAATGGGGATGGCGGTGGTGGTGATACGGAGAAAGAAGGGAGTCCTTATTATACGGAAAGAAAGCAACACTTGGCGCGCATGCAGAGTAGGAAATGTCATAAAGATCTAAATAGCCTGGAAGTATCTTCCTATTGAGTTTAAATGCAATCTTTAAGACTACTGAGTGGTTTGAGCATTTGAGGGAATTCGTAGGAGAAGTCCCTTCCATTTGTCTCGTAGAGAGAATTGGGAGAAAGGTTCAAAGGAGGAGGACACAGAGAGTAAAATTTAGCAGGGAATGCATTGAATGTTGAATAGTCTTGGATGGGGAGAATGTCAATAAGGGAGCAGTAAAATGATATTTATACCGGTCGTCATCTCGGACCTTGGAGGATTGTGCGGAAGGCAGCAGGGGAATTTAAAGAATCGTAAAACTCTGAAAGACCATCTTGGGTTCCATTAATAAATGTCCCATATTTCTCATTGATATGAAACGTCCTCCACTGCCCATTTCAATTTATTCAACAGCCTCTATCCAAGTCAGCATATACTGCGTTGGAGAAAGTCGCAGTTTTTTAAAGCAGGCCTTAAGCTGTGTGCAGTTTTTCTGCATTCAAAATTGTTTGATGAGTCCTTACAAAAACACTTTTTTGATTTTTCTTATTGCCAACATCTCCAGAAAGGGACTTAACGCAGAGTGCACAACTTTGGAGATTATCCCGAGTTAAATTCACGACGCTGCCTACGAACTTAAAGAGAGAAAGCTGAAAGTTAGCAATCTAAAGAAAGTAGAGCAGACTCAGCAAAATTCATTACAATTGGGTCCGAAAATAGAGTCCTGTGTTGTTGTAGTTGTAGTGTGGCAATAATAATTTGTACTTGTGCTCTGAAGGACTTTCTCCTTCCAAATATAAGTCACTCTCAATTGAATGACTCGACGCACAGTCAGCAGGAGTAGTGACATTAAATTCACGATAATGTTTGTCTGCTTTCTCTTTGGAATTAGGGAGAGAGACGGGAGAATGTTGGCGGTGGAGCCTTTCTCTATTGATTTGGGGAATAAAACGGAACTATTGTGTAAAAGAGAGAGAGCGAATTCAAGTGAGAGTCAAAAGAACAATGGATTCGGAATGGGATGGAAAAGACAACGTTATTAATTAACACACGCATGAAATCCTCTTTTTGAGTTGGAAACCACCGAGAATACATCTTCTTCATTCTCACGAGAACCTTTTGGTCCATTGAACATTGAACAAACTACTCACAGTCTCCCTCCCCATTTGTTCTCTGCCTCTGAAGGAATGAATGTGGAGTTATTTGGTTCCCAATTATTTGGTGTGTATATCATTAGTACACACACACACACTATAGCACTATATATCCACGGGTGGTTGGATGAATGTGATAGGAGAAAGTCTACTTAAAAATTCCTGGTTGGAGTCACACATCCTTTTATTCCCTCCTGTCTAGGCAACTACACAGAGAGAGAGGAGACTAAATCAATTTCAGTAAAAGTCGGATTAGCATCCGCCCTGGAAATGGGATTTTTTGTTAGTTTGAAGTTGAGAAAGACGGGAAACGCATAATCCTTTAGTTATCTGAATTCTTCCACCCGATAGAAAATATAATAAGAAATTCGTATTCACAACAAGTTTCACAGAGAGAGTGACTTTCATGTAGAATTATATAGGTAAGCATGAGTGAGTGTGTGTGTGTGTGTAATATCCGAAAGAAGTTTAAAGTTTAAAAAGCAGGATGGAATATGAAGGTTTACGGCTGTAAAGTGAAAGTTACACTGGTGAGAATAGGGAGAGAGAGCTGAAGCCGTAATCAAAGAGAAAGTCAGTTGAGTGACATTTGACAAAAAGTTTGAGGACAAAGAGGAAGTAAGTTGAGCTTTCCCTGATGACCCTGGAGCACAATGATCCAGTGGAAAGGCGAAGACACAAACCGTGGAAAGTCTGGAGTTCTGGAGGAGTGAGGCAGTCCGTCCATCCATGCCGGCGTTCACCGTCTCGAGTTTTGGTGCTCATCCACCTTGTGGAACTTCCCCACTAACCACATCACACAGAAATGATTATCTCGGAGAGTAGAGCTTAGGGATAAGGAGGAATCCACTCTGGCCTGTTTGTGTGTGCGTCCTTTCCAAGTCTCGTCGTCCTTCTTTTAAAGAATTTCGATGGTGGAAGGAGAAGTTCTTCGTCTCTGTGTGTGGGCCAAGGAAGGAAATGAATTATGGATGGAAAAACTTGGTTACTTTCCTCCCATCCGCTCTCCCTTCCCTCTGCCTTATAGTCGTCACACAAACTCTTCTCACTTCACGGAGGAGATGTTCCTTGTTTCCTCTCCGTAATTTCTTTGGCTTTCGTTTGACATCGTACTCAAAGATTTAGGCTGAGAGGGAGTCCAATAAAATGACAATAACACGGTGGCTTCCACAAGATATACATGTATAAGAATAGTATACCAAGTATACCGAGTTGAGGGAGATGGATGAGATGAGATGAATTATTATTATACAGAGAAGAGACACAGTTTCTTGTAAAACATCCTGACATACCATCATTCAAAGGGGAGTCTTATAGTCATTTACTTGTTTATGATTATCGTTTATTCTGCGGAGAAAGTTGAGCCGGCAGATGAGAATTTCGGATGGAAGGAAGTTGTGTGGGAGAAAGTCTGGCTCTCTCTCACGTTGGAGGAGATGAAGGAAAGACGGAGGAGTGGAGCTGAGTTTGTAGATGTTGTTATGTAGTTGTAATACTTTTAGTGGGAAGTTTGGACCGGAAGGGAAGAAGAAGCAGTGGAACTCACACCTGATGCATCTGCATTTAGTTTAGTAGGGCGATAGAGATGGAGAGATGGGAGATGAGATAAAAGAGGAATTCTCAGGAGACTCTCAGAAGGTTCAGTCCACCCACACGGGAAGGAAAGTGAGGAATTTATTGCACGAAGTGCAGGAGAAAGTTGGTGGTGGAATAAATAGTGGGAATCATCGGAGGTATCGATATCGATTGTATGGAGAGACACGGTGGAAGGAAGGAGGAAGGAAAGGGCAAGTAGGGACGAAGGCAGGAGAGTCTGGTTAAAATGAACACAACAAGACTTTCATGGAGGTAAAAGGTATTCCCACTTCCTCCCTGGGAACAATGGAGACTCTTTTGTGGGCTAAGATATATTGACGTGGAAGGAGGAATCCAAACTAAGTAGAAAAAAGGATTTACCCCAATAATCCTTTACGAGATAGCTTACGTCCATCTCCTTCCGCTGGAGATGGCCTGCTTTCTCCCTCACACTTTACTCATGCAAGTCGTAGAAGAATTTCTAGACGCTTTCTTCTTCTCCTCTGAGTGTGTGTGTGTGTGTGTGTGTTGTTCCTCACATTTTATGACAAGATGGTGGTGGTGATGGTTGGTGTGTGGCAAGAAAGCATCTCCGGTAGTTTAACTACATTTCATGTGTTAGTGGAATAGGATTCGGAGTGAATAGGTAGGAAAAATACAATTTTCAGCGTTGTACTTTGGTTTTCTTTTAATTGGATTTTACATAATTACCAAGGTGTGTACTTTCTTGGGCTTCCTAATCTTTCTAAAAAATTTATTCTAATTCATAATTATCATTTATTATTCGAACGCACACGCTTTTAGTTTGTAGTCCTTGAAATCTTGTCGATAAATGTGTGTGCTTATGTAAACGATGTCTGTGGGATTATGCCATAAAAAGAAATGGAGAGAGAAACACGGAAGAAACAAAATGAATTTGAACTCGTGGAATAATCCTGCGAATGATTTTAATTGAATGTACACACGACGAAGGGGAAATAGACCTGAAGCCAATCAAGTTTAGCCACTCGAGCACGACGAGGACGAAGCAATTTATCCTTGATGACGAATCCTCATTGGATGAGTTGTCTAAAACGACTTAAGTGTTAGGTGACCTAGTTGACTCCTTGAGACTTTCTCTCCAAGACTTTCTTCCTCATGAAAAGAGAAAGGAGAGAAGAAGGCCTTGTTTCCTTCTAAGAACCAAAAGACTGCGTTTCAATAGTCTCTCTCTCATTCTCTGTAGAAAGAATGGACTCTTGAACTGGAACTATTTACACACAAAGATCCATGGGAAAATTCTCTTACCCCCAATTAACAAACTCGATCACCTTCTTCGAACAATCACTACTTGCACAGTGGTAGTTTGTACAATCCTAAGGTTGCAACTCATTAGCCTAAACTAATTAAAAGGCACGAATTATTCAGATCTTATCGCGAAGATGGAGTAAAGTTTTCTAATTCAATTCAACTTAAGTGTCTTTTCCTTCTGGAATGGATAATTGTACAGTCTAATTCATTAGCTGATTATACTTTTGCTTTCTCCCTGCTCAGTCAACGGGATTTACTAATTCTCTCCCTTCTGTACTTAAGCGGAATGTAATACATAATTATATCACAGAGATCTGTAAGTCTGTATCTCCAGACTGGAGACCTACTTACAACAATTAATCGATTGTTGTGGAAGTGGGAGCATTGTTTGTCAATAAGGGGAGTAATTAGTATCCTACAATCACTCGTCTCTGATCAGTTAGCTTAACTCTTCAAAAAGCAGAGTGGCAAAAATATACTTTTTCTGGATTTCCCCTGCCAACAGCTTTTATGTTTCCAGAATTATTGGAAACCGTAACACAATCTTCGCAGTCTATATTTAATTCTAAGACCCAGAAGTATAACTTTGGACAATGAAGTATGTTGCAACTGGTGGTAAGTTTTCGAGTACGTTAAAACATTTCTGGTGAGAAAGAGACGGTGTAAAAAATGAAAGGAGCGCAGATGCCCACCAGGTAATTTAATTATACGGAAGAGGATGGAAGGGAGGAATGGATGGAGATCTGTGGTCATGAGATGTTTTATGTGGAAAATAAGGAGAGGATAAAAATTTAATTTTCTTGAGACATCAGATCGATACACTTGATGGGAGACGTGTAACATAAGATTTCCTGATGTAACATTGCATCGCACACACGACACACACACACGTCTATTTTCTCCGGTGAAAGTTTTGACGGAGACGAACTATTCCGCCTTCCGCCTTAAGGCACACACTACGGCTTACTTTCCCTCCGATGCTGAGGATCGCAATCCTCTACTCTATTTTCCTTTACTGCTCCTAAAGTAAAAAGGATACAGTTTCAATTTCTGCTTCACATCTTCTTTCTTACCCGTTTTGTGTCAATCTTCGTCTTTTCGTGTAGCATTAAAAATTGCCATTTTGCTTTAATTCGTGTGTCGCTTGAAATTGAGCTTCGTGCGTGGGTTGATTAACTTCGTGGCGTTACTTTATGCGAATGTTGTGCCATTATGTGTAAATAGAATGCAGTACGTGAACTCTGACTATATGGGAATGTCTACATTAAGTCTCAGAAAAGGTCGAATAAGATTCCAACTTATGATTATAGGCTTTGAATCGGGTTTCATACTTCGAGGCTTCCTAATTCCTAGCTTTAAATTCCGCGTGGAAAAATACTTTCTCAACTTTCTTTCGTTTCCTGGCGAGAAAACAAAGTTTAAAGGTTTAAACTTTCTTATGGGAAGTAATTTAGGCGTATGCAAACAATCTTTTCAGGGTAAACTGACAAAGTTGAATATACAAAGTTGGTCTGTGTGTTTTCACCGCACAACCTTACCTGAAATAAAAAATGTTCGGTTGAGTAGAATTCAATTGCTGTTAGGAGAAAAGAGAAGGGTTTAAAAGTAATAATGAAATGGAAGGAAGTGGAAGGACAATGATCTTTGGTTGTGTTATGATAGGTTGGCTATCAATGATGATGATCAAACAATTAGGGACGTATAAATTGGAAGCGAGGCTTTTATTGACATTGAATGCTGGAGAAAGTTTTTATGGTTTTTTTGCTTTTGGAGGACAATAGACCTTCCGTGTCTACTTAGTTTGAGCGCATGCAATATGCATTAGAGTTGTGGATGTGAGGAAGTTTGGTTAGTTAGGTATGAGGATATACGTGTGTGATGGGGATTATTAGGAAAGAGAGGAACTCCGCTGCACAACAACAACCTTAGGACGAGTTCATGTCGTAGATTACATTGCAGTGAATGGTATAATGATATTGCAGAATATTGTAGGTTGGTATAAAGGACTTTTGCGTTGGAAATCGATTAATCAATAGCGATTTTGGTGAAGAGTCGATCGGCATGAGTGTACACCTTGGCACACATACTTTTTGCAGTGAAGCCAAATAAAGGCATACGTCATTAAGTGTGTGTGTGTGTGGTGCGGCAACTGTTGACCATTAGTGAGTGAGGACTGAGTATGTATGAGTCTTTAACCTGACTCACTATCATTACTCAACCTTGGGAGGCTAATGAGCAAGTAATCCATTTGGGAGGGAATCTCTGGCTTCCTGGATTTCCTCCTTTTTGGCCCTGCTTTCTACTCTCTGCTTTCTCCAGACTGAACAGCAGAGTAAAGCGGAGATCGAGAGAGTCTCTCTCATTTGTTTAGCTTCTTTGTAGACACACCAAGTGGTTATGTACAATCTAAAGGGAATTCTCTCTGAGGAGCAGTTCTTGTCTTAGCAGATAAGTCGGCCTCTTTACTTCCTCAGAGATTACTCGATCCATTTCCACCTCTAATGAAATAACCCGTTACTTTGGTTGTTGTTCCAAGAGTTCCAACCTGAGTGGGATTTCGAATATCAATTTCTTACGAGAGGGTTACTTCTTGAAGGAGGAAGTAGCTAGAGAGCCGCATTGTGTGCGAGAGAAACATGGGCTGATGTTGCAAACCACAAAGATCATTTTAACAAATAATGAACCAGTCACTTGGTCGTTCACTTGCTCGGAGCTTCTAAGATAGGGACCAACAAGGAGGCAAGGATACAACTAGCAGAGAAATTGTCGTCTGTGTGTAGGGATGACTTTTATACGTCTGTTTGTAGGGAAGGGACAACGTGAGAGAGAATTTCGTTCTTTGGATTCCTTTATTAAATCTAACAAAGATATACAGCGACTATAAGTTTAAATGGGAATTGTTGTGAGACTTGGGAGGGTGTCTATAGAATGAAGTAAGTTGTTCTGTGTGAGTAGAAGGAGAAGGCTATCATGTTGCACTTCAGTAATGAAATCTGTCTTGTGTCTCCCAGAAGGAAGGTCTTTTAGAATGTGCGAGAGAGCGACTTAGAGAAACACTGAGTGAAATTGCTCCCTCCCTGTTCCTCCTTCCTTCTTCGTGGCTCAAGACTCAAGACAACTTTTAAATGGAAAAGTGAGGTTGCAAAATAGGTTAATACTTGAGTAAACTTTCCATCATTCTCACTCCACTTCCAGATTATCTTTATAGACGCAGAGAAGGGTTTATGGAATGCCAATTTACTTCGTCGGTGGGATGGATGAATCTCATCTCGCTGCGTAATGGTTGGGCGTAATATGATAGGCATCTTTATATTGATATTATATTTAGCTTTTCGTATATTACCTGAGAATAGACTTTTTAGCTTCTACTAGAGTATTGCACATATAATGGAGATTTAGTCACCTGTAAAATCTGATTCAAGGTATGTATACACAGACAAACGTGTAAAGTTCATTTGGGTATAAATTCGTTCAGAATGGATTTGTTAAATATTTACTTCGAATTGTAATGATGAAGCTGTCTGCTTGAAACTTGAAAGATGTATGGGATCTTTTGATTCGAGAATTGATACGGTTGACTTCCGATTGAAAAGAATGAGAAAGTCAGTTTACACTGCCAATTGCCAAGGGAGAAAGGAGAAAGAGAGAAAGCGAGTGAGTGTGGATTTTAAAGAAGCGATCGATTGTATTTCAGGAGTAGTTTCAGTTTGTGTGGATATAGTAGCGGTGAAATACGTAAAATGGTGTGTAAAACCACTTAAAGCAGATTGATTTACAAGCCTTAGCTGCATAAGTCTTGGGAACAGAGACATTCAAGTGACGTCGTTTCATCCCTTTGTGAAAAATTGTGGCAGGAGGTTTTCCGGATGAATTATCAAACACGAGGAAAGTTCATCCATCATTCTGTGCTTGAGCTTTGAAGAATTTACGACGGAACGGAACTTAAAAAGACACACACACGTTAAAGGGACGAGTAAAGAAAACTTATTGAAATTCTACCGTCATGATGATGATGAATTTAACTCGGGTTCGTCTATTTTTATCCTTCCGCAACCAGAAGCTTCCTCTCTCAACTCTCAAGAAGACTCCAAAGGAACGATAGAAGGATGAGATGATGATGAGGAACTGCGAAGAGCTTTTCTTCCCTATGAATACAAAATGAATGATGCCTTGTCTTCTTCTCCGGTCTGACAAAACCCGGTGATGTTATTATTTCAGGACGACGGCATTTGGAAGTTGGAAGTTCCAACTTTAAATAAAAATAGGTGGGCGACGAAACATCCTGGAAACTTTGTGAGAGTTGTGGCGGTGTGGGAATGATTGATTAGTTTTGTGCATAAGTAGAAAGGATGGAAGTAAAAAAATATATGGAAATGTGGACTGTATAATCATTAGGAAGGGACACTCACAGGAAGAAATAAATGATTGACCGAGTTTTTTATTCGTCTAGAGTCTTCTAGAGTTGGTTACGTATCTATCGCTAGCTACAAGCTTTATTTACTAATGGTAATGTAATGGGTAAGCTGTCTTGTGGGGCAGTTAACTAACACAAAACATATGCCATAAACAGACAGCCGCTAGGACTCTAGAACTAACACGTGTCTGAAAATATTTACTCAATTTGTGATGATAACTACGAAAGTCAAGGGAAGTAAAATGATTATACGATCCAGTTGGAGTGTGATGAGGGAGTGTGTCTGTATTTATACATATAAGTGTGTGTTTACGTGTAGGAAGGAGATACAAACAGAAGTTTCCACGAAAGAAAGTTCTGGAGTTGGTCTGTTAAGCTGGTAAGGCTCATGAAGTCTATCGGATGATATCAGCAGATTGCACAATGACATGGGGGATCAGTGATGAGATGTGAGATCAAATATTTTGTTTAGGAATAATTTTCACCAAAGGAAGCAGCGGTGGAATAATATTTGGTTAGTGGTGAGTACCAGAGTAGCTGGCTTCTGTACTACGTAAAACAGAAATTGGATTTTGGATATGAAAACTATACGTGTGTGTATGAATGTACATAATAATTTACTATTTTATGGAAGATGAAAGATGCATTCCGTGTTGTACTACTTTTTGTGTAGGCTGTAGACAAATATTTTTGGCTTTGACTTTGCAAAGTAAGCAATAATGTTGCGTAAAAGTGAAAGTGAAAGTGTGTGAAGTGAAAGTGAGAGGAATATGAAATTCAGAATTGGGATCGAAGCGTAGTTGACGTTGTATGAAAGTGAAATAGGTTCCGTTGTTCGTTGTGGAGAAATCGGTCAAGATTGAAGTGAGTGATATATCAAATTGAAAAATGTCCGTGTGTCTTCGTTCACTTCAACTTCAGCTGTTCTGGTCTGAAACAATCTTACATGTGTGTGTGTGTGTATGGATGGTTGTGTTCGTTCTTGTGCTTTTCTCTGTTTGACTTTATCTGAGGATGTTGACTCGCTCCTTGAGTATTGTAGGACGAGTGTGTAGTCTACAATACGTAGGGAGGGTAAAGGGAAAGCGCACAAAAAACAGGTTTTATGGACTTCCTACGAAACGACTCCTCATTGTCTTCTTTTCCAGCACGTCTTCTTCTTTCGTAGGCCTGTCTTGGGTCTTTCACGAGAGATGAGATGAAACATGTTGGATTCGAAAGATAACGGGATCATGGGAAAATAGGAGTCTCGTCTGTAGGAACGTATTCGGGAGAGTAATGATGTGTTGAAAAGTAGGTGGGTGCTCACTTGTTTGCTTTATCTGCTACACAAGTACAATAGAGGATTTCATGCGTGTGATAGAAAAGGCGAAACCTTAATTTCTCCGTATTGAAGTACTGACTATTGAGGTAGAGTGTTTGTAGAATGAGCGATCAGTGTCTATTTAATTCTCATCTTTTGTGGGAGTGTGGATGTACTTGGACAAGGGAAGAATGCCAGATGGACTGTGTGGAGTGGGAAGTTATTTCCTGATTATTAGGACTTTGGGTACTGAGAATAGATTTTGGAAAATTGAAAGGAAATGAAGGGGAATGGATGGAGAGTGTTCTACAGGAAGATTAGAAAGGAAGGTATGAATTTCCTCCGTTCCTTTCCAACCGGAAGTGGTTGGGAAAGCAGAGAAGACTTACTGAAAAGGCGTGGGGAATTTTTATTGATTTTTATTCTAGGTTGGTGCAGCTTGAAAAAGAAACACTTCTGTAATCTAATCAATATCAACACATGTATGGACAAAGCATCTTTCTATTCGTAATTATTATATGGATCTTATAGAACAAAATTGTCTATCAACTTAAGCAAAAGCAGCGTGTGAGTTCTTTACAGAAAGATATCTTTAAAAAACGCTCACAGCAGCTGTAACTCCAAATTCTAAAGAGAGAAAAATTGAATAATATTCGCGAATGCATCCGACACAAGTTTGCTGGCAGGTAGGTTGGGAGCTTCATGAATAGAGATTCGAATTACACAGGGAAAAAAGAAAACTTCTATAATATCCGTCTGATTGTTCAGTGTAATAAGATTTATGTGGGAAATAATGCGTTGGTATATGCGAGATTATCATAGAAATGACAAATTCCTATTATGGAATCCAAAATCTCGTAAAAGACACTGAGAAGGTGCGTCAGTAAAGCCGTTTATGATAAATATTTCACGGAGGAATAGACTTGAAAAAAGAGAAAGTAGGAAGAAGGCCTTGGTGAAATCTATTTTTATCTCTCATAATACCCGTTAGGATGGATAGGACTTTTTATAGCAGACAGAACTTTTAGCCTACTTATTGGAGGTTCGGGGAAAGAGAGCACCCACATCTCTACGCACGATACGCACATGGAATGACGTCAGCAGGGAAAGACGTGAGTAGGATTGCAAAGGTGTTCGAGGAACTGAAGGCCTTTCTCCTGAAGAAGAAGTTGAGGTTTAATTCATGTGAGTCTAACTGAGGATAGCAGGCGAAGAGGTTCATCGATCTTTAATAAATCAAGTTGGGTTTCTGAAAGCTCCGATGGAATTTTCATGAGGAACTTTCTCTAGAATGTGTTTTATTCATAAATAAAATAATTGATTGGGAATCACTTGATGAGGATTGATTGATTGGGAACTGATTGATTGGAGAGAAAGTATAAGACTGAAGGGGTGAATAGAAGTAGCATTAAAATGATTGCAGAGAGTCTTTTGCTTGAAGGACTTTCAGGGAGGTTTTTGCGTGTGAAGTGTAAAGGTAGTCTAGTAGCACTGCATGCTTGAAGTTAAATAGGCTTAAAGGCATATACATCCAAGTGTAGGTTAGTTCTACTTGGGCGGATGAAGTCTTCGTTGGGTCTCTCAGCATTTCAACAAGGGCAGTTCATCTCAGTCAAGTCAACTGGACAGACTGACGGTGGACGGGGAAAGTGGAGAGACAGGCTAAGTGTGTGACTGCAATTTTGTGGACATGTCAGCTGCCAGTTAACTAGATATCTCTCACTTTTCCTCTTTATTTCTTTGATCTTTTCTGGAGAGAGATGGACAAGGTTTATTTCCGGACTCTCTTTCTCCAATCATCACTTCTTCACGTTACACACACACACACACATGGACGGACTTAGTGTACAGCCTGTCTTACACAACAATTCCTTCATTTCTCCCACAAGGCATTTGTGGTGAAGACAGGCAAGGCAAGCTTAGTAACTTTTACTCTCCGTGTAATTTGCACTCTCGCTCTCTCCTTTGACACGAGAGAAATACTTTCACATGGAACTTGGTGGAGATTCGCCTAGGCTTCTACATTCTAACTGTTTGTAGTTCTGGTGGAGAAAACACCGAGAATTCTAGTCTCCTCCTGATCATGACACACTAAGGGAATGGGAGATATTAAAATCCCAAGTTTACCAGTTAGAAGCTCAACGAACTTTCACTCTCATCCTTTAAGAACTATTTTCTGCTTCTTCAGCGGAAAAGGAGTCATAAACTATTCACATTATTTCCTTATTTATTACTCTCCTTCAGCTTAAAGTCGGAGGAGGGTAAAAATAGCGCAAGTCCCCTACGAGCTACACGTTTATTCAGGTCCAACGACCAGAGGACTTCCCAAGACTTTAGTGTTAATCGATGAGAGACAGAACATTATAAAGTGCATTTTAAACTAACTGGACTTTCCTTTGCAACACCAGTTGGAGTTAAATGTTGAGTAACATCTTTCGTAAATGTGATTCTGACAGAAGTACCAAAAGTAGAAAGAAGTCTTCAGTCAATGTAGATATTTTTGATTGGCTGGGATTCACCTAGTTTAGAAGAAAAGTAGGGCTAAATTTACTCTGTCTCCTTTTTCCTTGCGAGCAAAGAGAAAGTTGATGAAGATTGTGTGATGGGAGTGAGTGTGGCTGTTGGAGTTATTTAAGGAAGAAGATGTTTGATACGACAGTTGTTGCTTTGATCCGTTCTTTTAGGGAGAAAGAAGGGAGAGAGTACATTAAACCACTGAACCCAGCACAGCGATCAATTGACAACTCACTAAACCTTCCTTTCTTGTTGGAGGTGAAGAGCTTTTATTACGAGTCGCAGTATACCAACTGAAAGATCAGGGAAAGAATATTAGACGAATGGATCTTTAGGTGAACTAAACTCCCGTGAGAATTGGGTTGGGCAAACAGATTGATAAGAATGAGATACACAGCCGCCAATTTATCGGAGTTTATTTTCTGTGTGGACTTTAGTTGAGGAGCTTATTTTTTGTATCAAAATAAAATGACGAGGACATCTGAGGATCTCACACACATGGCGGCCGAACAACAGAGCATCCTTCAGAGACGATAGTGTCCTTGTTAGTTGGGAATAATGGAGAGAGAGAAGGGAAAGAAAGATGAAGTTTTTCTTGTGAGGAAATCCCATAAAACGCAGAGTGTATATTCCGCCCTCCTGCTAAGATGACTCGATTTATTGCAAATGACTTGTCTATTTCAGACTTGAGTCCGTCACTCTATCTGCTTTTGGCTTCTCTCCTCTCTCTCTCCTAAGCAAAGTCGAAGATTGGATGTCTTCAGGCAGTGAGTAATGAGAACCTATCCACGCAAACTTCGGCAAAAAAGAGAAACTCTCGAATCTCCTTTCGAACACAGAACTGAGTGAGTTCGGGAATTTGTGAATCATGAGATGAAACTTTCGGAGAGAAATGAGAGTGACGTATTATTCAATGTGGGATAATCTCACGTAGAAATTAAAGGTGAAGCTTTCAAAAGGTTACTACGCAGTATGTCTGTTTGCCTAGAATGGATCTGCTGTATAATTTAGAATGTACTCTTCTGTGCAAACGTTAGATGATTTAAAATCTAAAGTATTATTTCATTTATGCGATTCAGTTTTATATGCTTTTGGAAAGAATGACAAAGTTCGTGGAGTCTCTGTCTGCATGAATATTGAACGGAGGTGTGTAGGTAGGTTGTAGGTGGAAGCTTTTTGGATGTTGGGAATGTTGGAATTTTGGAAACCTGACACACTTCACTAGAAAATGTAATGTTACAAGTGTGAAGGGAATTTAAAAGTGGAGTGGTTGCCTGGTTCAATCAATTTTAGATAAGAATGAGTTGCAGAAAGTCTCAATTTTAAAGAGGATGTGTGTGAATGAATATTTAAAATTTTTGGCTGAAATACCCGTGAAAATATTGAGATAATAAAAAGTACCACAGAGGAGAGAGAAAGACTGCTGGCTGTACAAGATTTGCTTGGTAATGGTAGACTTAGCAAGTTGGACCTTAAAAGATCCATTAAAGGAGGAAATAGGAAGTGTGTATCTTGGCTATATGAATTTCATCTTCTCACTGTAAATATTTGATAAAGCCGACCATAGTTTGGAGGAGAAGGGAGCTAGGAAGCTAGAAACCTAGAAAACTAGAAAGGTTTGGAGTTTGGACTTTGTAGAAGTGAGTGCCAAGATATAAGCTAGAGTAGATTTGATATTAGATTCCTTGCTCCTCGTGTTATGATTACTTTACGAAATACACTTCTTCTCGTCATCTTCCCTTTTATTCGCGCATTCATATGGGATCAGAGTGTCAGGGAAATGCTCCAGTCTTCCCCTATTTCAGACATGCAGAACAAAACGACCTACTTTCCATGCAATCTCGTTAAACGGCTTTTCTTCCTCCTTAATCAGCACACTTGGATTACCTTCTCACACCGTATGTAAATTTACTCGTTTCATCAGCCCACTTTTAAATCCGTGCGAGAGAGTTCCTCCGTCCGTAATAACTTCTACCATCAATGCGCCCGTCTTGTGTGTAGATCTTCGGAGATTAGGCCAACTTTAGACGGAGAAAAGACTGAAATCTCTTTCTGTGTGTGTAAGTTCATCTTCAATATTATCCGACTTGCTTCTGTATATTTTAGTCATATTATCCTCTACAATGTCTACACACTGATGGTGTCAGTGAACCAGTGTGTTCACCTTTCCTAAAGCCTTGAAAAGTGGTTCAGTAATGAGATAAGTAATTTACACTACTTTCTACTTTCACCAGAAGAACGACGTTTGTGGATTCGATTGGAAAAGTAAACTCCGTGCTTTCTCAGATTGGGATGAATATTACAATCTGTTTTACTTATTCATTATTGGGGTGTCGAGAGAGCAGGGAAAGTTGATAATGAAAGTGTGTGAAATGCATGAGATGTCATTCGAAGGAGATGGATGAAGGAACTGCGTGTTTGTGTGTGTGTGTGCGAACTTTTTCCACGTAGTCCCGTGCTAATAATAAAAGCACAAGTAATCTAAGAAGTGGTACATTACTTACAGGATGAAGAGAGCTTAGAAATCGTCCGTGATGAAACTGGTAGTAGATTTCATCCAAGTGGGTCTCAGTCTGTAAAGTGTATACAAATGCATTAGGGAATTGGGGGAGTGGGTGTTTTGTGATTGCAAATAAAAGCAACATTGGGAATGCATATGTAAAGAGGTTCTTGTTGAGTGAAGGTGATGTGGAAGATGGCGAGCTTTCCTTGGAACTGATAACTGTGTCTCGATTGGAGTGTTGTAGGCTGTAGGTTTATGCTCACTTAGATTCCTGAGACTAAAGAAGGATTTCAACAGTTTCGAACGAAGTAGAAGTAGTAAGCAGTGTGTCTCTGTGTGTGTGTGTGAGTGCCTGCCGGATCCATTTGTGTAATGGGTTTAGTCATACAGAACGAAGAGAGCGAGGAAAGAAATCTGTCTCGATTTCTTTCTTGCATTCTTTGAGTTAATGCTAATCTGCTAGAAGGAGAAAGTGAGAGCGACTCAAAGTTGAAAGTTTTTCTTTCAACATTTCCCTTCTTTTCAATCTTCACTTGTATTTCTTCTCTTTGATGATGGAGGAACACGACGAGCTTACGAGGAATTGTTTTATTCTTCACTCTAACAAACTGCATGTCTTTCGATGTTATCCACTTTAAGCGAAAACTACATCGTTAGATACAAAGATAGAGACAATGGTGTTGTATTATCGGGTGGCTTCCTTCCGTGATTTCTTTGTAGTTTGAAGTGAACATGCACACAAATTGTTTCTCAGTGTATCGGGTGTCTAAGACAAAGATGGAATGGTACAACTCTACACACACACGAGATACACACAAGGGCTTTTCTGGGATACGAATACAATGATTTATTTTTACGAGAATGATTTTGAAGGATTTTTTCTTAAAGCATCTGCTTCGAATCGAGTTGGTTGTCTTTACACTTTACAAAGATTTGGGCTGTGAGTTGAGATTGTCTTTAAGAAAAGAAGGGGTTTAGTTTTAGTTGGCTACTCCACTGAAACACTGCCGGCTTTTTGGAAGGCATTGGAAAGGAAATCCTCCTCACTTTTGCTTTTCCTTTGGTGGTGTGATGATCTAAGGGAAGGGAGTGTTTGTTATGTTATAGTTTATACAGTTTTAATGTTTTCAATAATGCGGTAGGTAGATAGACGAGTGGAGAAAGGAGAGAAAGACCAAAGGAAAGGGCTAATGGGTTCGGACATCGCACAAAGAGCTAACGGAACTTATGAAGAAAGGCTGAGTAAACGAAACCTCCGAGAGAGTTTCCTTTCAGACTTTCTCTCCTACTTTTTCTCCGTTAGTCTTACCAACTGAATCTATTCTGGCTTCAAATCACTGCTAGTCTGATACACAAGGGTTCCCATTGGTGGATGCTCTGGAGCTTTCATTTTTTGATTTTTTATTCGTGATTTTGGGCTATGAGCGATTTCAGTGAAAGTTAAATAAGCTAATTGGATAGAGAGGAATTAGCGTTTGTTTTTATTAAGTTCTTGTAAGAAGTAAAGATCCTTTTGGCCTGGAGTTGATTAATTATGGTGTAAGCTACAGCTCCGTCTTTTATGTGTTGGCTATGAAGAAGCAATTATGGGTGGGTATAAATTTATTGGAGTTTGTGTGGGCCAGTGACTTCTCAGTCTTAACATCAGGAAGGTCCGGAAGAGGGGCTATGATCATTATCGTCGTCGTCGTAATCTTCTTGTGTAGTTGGAATGAGGCGGATGAAACTTACACGACCGCATCTTCTGATTAAGTTGACTTTGTCAGGTTAACTGGAGAGAATAAAGCCAATGAAATGCTTTCCCCGATGTTGCTAATTGGATTATACAGACTTGTTTGATAGACATGAACTGTTTATGACTTGAGGTTCCATAATTCAGTGGTATTGATCTCTTCTGTGGTCTCTTTTATCTCTTGTACATTCCTTTACTCCTGCCACATGAATTAGGTACATGCATCCAATGTATTCATTAGCTAAGCCAGAATCTATATTCAAACCACTTCTATCTAGATGAAAATTCCATATACTAATTATAAACTGGTTTTGTAAATGTATTCTAGAACTATAATAATCTGAACTTACTGAAATGGGATTGTAGTTTTATAACAGACTCAAGAAAGTATTATTTAAGGCAAATACAGAATTAAAATTTTGAAATTTCAGAGATAGCAAAGCGTGCTATGAATTCTGTAGAAATAATTTATTGCTACGTAAATAACAATCTACAGGTATGATTATGGTTTGATAGGCAAAGGTGTTATGAGAGAAAGTAATGAATAAAAGTCGGTCAAACGTAACAGCTAGTTCCGTAGGTAGTTTGAAAGTTCCTTAGCAGGACTAACCAAGTTTCTTTGCCTGCTCTAATTCATGAAGTGTGTTAATTATTTACTTCCAAAAGGTCTTGCTTTCCAAACACGAGAAAAAGCGATCAAACCATCAAACCGACATAAATCGGTTTTTATGTGGACTCATGGAAGTCTGACCTTTTCACCTTACCTCTTAGATTCTATGGATAATCACGTAATGCTAGTTATGTGCGATGTGTGTATTATTCATCACACTTTTTACTTTTGTTTGATTGCCCTATTAACTTTACAATACGGAAGAACTGGTTTTCTTTAGCTGGGCTATTCATTCACTGAATTATTTTCCTCTCAACTCTCAAGACTCCCAGTTGCATTCGTGACACGATCATAAATGTTTTTTCTTTGCTGACTCAGAACTTTATAAACTAGCAGCTTTCTTAGGTTTCTTCTTAACCTTACTACTGAGGTGAAATTACCATAATTTGCTGCGTACTTTGTACACAAAAACAACAAGTAGCAAGATTACAGAAGAAATAGTCTTTAAGTAGCCAAGTGAAATGAAGGAGCAGGAAATGCGTACTTGAGATTCTCTTTTGATATACAGTGAAAGTATCGTGATGATTTAGTTTAGTTTAGTTTATTTAAATCAAACCTGCTCTTATAGAGCTCATTATGCTTGACAGTAGAACAGAGATAG